>VYZT01046741.1:1628-29597 GCA_013400735.1 Pomatostomus ruficeps
TCATTCACTACAAGGTGTTTAGAAAATATGGTACTGAAGGCACTAGGCAATGGGTTAAATAAAACCTATAAAACATAATGAAAGCCAAAGGATTGTTTCTGAGAAAGAGATTCAGATCTCCTTGGCACTGGATCAGTCACCTTTCAATAAAACATTTTAGGTGAAATATCATGCTATAGATTTGTTAAGAGAAGTGCCAAATTTGATAGGCTCGAAGGCTAGTTGTATGGCAAATCTCCTTTTCATCATTAACAATTCCAGGTCTTGCCAGAAATAACTGCTGTGAAAAGGGAGAACACTCTTCGATATGTTAAAATTAGCTAGAATAGAGTGTCTCCTAATCAAATTTTGTCCTGAATTGCCAAATGATGTATAGTTGTTTGTGTTGTAGATAACACTCCAGTGGGGACTATGCTAAAATCCCTGAAAACTCATATTATGCATGACCTCTGGCTGAACTTTAACTCTATGCTTAGAAGTGAGAGGTTGGTGCTACAAGCCACCCAGATCTCCATCAAATACTGTAAATTTAATTGTACACTTACCTAACAAAGATCAACTTAGATTAAATGAGCAATAAATTCCCACCTCTACAAAATGAGCACAATAACATTTCAGAATAGTGTAATCTGCATTTGAGGCCACCCTCAGAGGTAATGGTGGCAGAAAAGGGACAAAGTGATCATCTAAACATTGGTAGGATTCTAGTATTCTTTGCTTTTGCGTGCAACAGATGTTTCCGTGAGCTGGTCAGTTGTATCATAGAAGCTATAAAATAAAGACAGAAGGCTTAACAAGTAATTGGCACAGACCCAACACTTAAATCAACTTCAAGTAGTATGAGAAATTATGCTGCTTTGAGGGCAACTATAAGGAAAATCTATTCGGATGGAGTGTACCTATCGAGTTTTGGCTGATTGTTGTTTGAACTCCCCCTGCTTACAAGTACATTAGGGAGTATAAATTTCAAAAAAACATTACACAGCATTGCTAAGGACTCTGCATGTATTTATCCTGTCAAAATGTCTGAAGTTATAACCCACATATTAGTTTCTAATTTCTTTCCGTTTTTAATATCCCCCACTGGAAAATGTCAGTGCATCCACACATAGGACTTGTAGTGCCATTCCAAACCTCTGCCATTCTCTGTAATGGAGAGTTAGAGGCTGGAGCAAACACTTCCAGAGCTGAATGTTTGTACAAAACACCCTTTATCATATTTATTCTTTTCTGAGATGTACAAAGCCTCTTTCACTGTGCTGCTGTTCAGTCCTGGCTCATTTCTATTCTCAGACTGAACAAAGCAGACTCTTCAGATTAGATGTTTCAGAGATTCCTGTCATGGAGACCTATATGAAGGGTTTCACAGTTGGATCTAAACTGACTTGTACTGATTTCCTCCAGATGTCTGGTCATCTGGAGAAGGAGAAATATCAAAGGTCTCCCCATGCATTTCAAAATGTATCTTTTCCTTCTGCTGAAAGAGGCCCTAGTACCCAGTAATGCTGCCATTGTTGGAACTGTTTCAGGGGAAGCCTCTTCTGCTGTCTGATGGAGTTACTCCTTCAAGGAGCTTTCTGATCTCATAGTTTTAAATCATAAAGGTGACCTGGGTCTTAATGTCATGCCCATGTTCAGCCCTCACACACACTCCACACTCAAGCTGATGCTATTTTTACAACGTTTGCATACAGCAGGCACCCCTGGAGGCCCCTCTCCATGCTCATGCGGGGGAAGAGTCTTTAGAGAGACAGAAAAAGAATGAACATTGGAATATTAACCCTATTATCAGCGAACCCCTATTAAATCTCCTGTATGTCCATATCATGATTTTTTTCTCTGAATGAGAGCCATCAGTCTTCAAAATTGGAGTTTAACACAACAGCAGCGGAGAGCTTCTAGGTCCTGAAGGCTACAGCCACTCTCTCCTGTAACAATAAAAGTATCTCAAGGGCTTCCTTCCTGTGTACTGATCCTTTCACTCACTAGTGCTTTTGTTCTTAACTATTTGCTATAGTGTTTGCTATTAGATTTTACTGTTGATATTTTGCTTTTGTTTTAAAGTGTCCAAGGACCATTAAGATAACTGCACTTTTCCAGGTCAACATAGCTACCAAAACCCAAAACAGTGGATGAAATGGCCCTTGTTGTCAAGAGATCCTGCTGTGGAACTAGTTTACCAGGGAGGTGGAAGCTAAACCTCCATTTAGCCACTTGCAACCTTTAGAACATGCATAAGATTTCTTCTCTTTCAAAATTTGAACATATGAAAGTGCAAGTGTGTGGAACATGAGAACAGAGGTGCATGACAGACAACTGTCAACTGATATTTCAGTCAAGACCTGTACCTGCAGCAAGGGAAGAAAAAGAGCAAAAGACACTATGAGACATATTAGTCACTGTCCTTTCACACCAGAAGTCTCTGAGAGGCTACAGAGGTGGATGATGAAAGGTTTAGAGCAGAGAAGTGTCTTAGCTTGAATTTGGTTTAATGGGTGAGTTAAGTATTTCCTCCCTTTTGGGTAAAAATAATAAAAAAGAACCCTTCACTTTTTCTTAGTATGCAAATATGTTACCTTATTAAACCCTAAATGAGAAATGCAAGCCTTCCCTGGTGGTTGTGTATAACCTCACAAAACACCACAGATTATGATCTCTTTCTGAACCATTCTGATAATCATTTCTTCACCCACAAAAAGTATCAAAGTCTTGCTGTTTCATCAGAGAGCCATCTGCATCAGTGGGGTTGCCACATTCTCCTGACTGGGTGAGGCACATCTGGCAATTCCTTCTCACATGCCATCCACACCTGCACACCTGCACTGTGAGGCTGATGTGTTCATGATACACTGGACAGTTGTCAGCACACGCAGTAATGCTGGCTCTTCTAGAGCCATTGGATTGATGATGTATTGACCATGGAACAGGTCAGCACTTACACATTAGAAATGTGTAAGTGCCTGATATTCAGCAGCTTGACTACTGCTATGACTAGCTGGAGGCACTTCCAAAAATCCTGGATGTATACTGATGTTGGTCTCTTTACATTTGGATTCCACCCTGGGGAAGGGAAAAATAAAAACAAGGGGGAAAAAAAGGAAAAATATGTGAGGAAACCTGGATTTCTCTACCAGATCCATTTGAGCTAAAAACCTGATTCCACAAGAAACAGGGGCAGAAGTGCTAACACTCTTGGTAAAGTAAGGATGTAACCTCTGGCACTCACTTTCTAGTTCTTATCTCTTAGCTGTAGAATATGCTTACAGCACATAAAACTGGAGCAAGAAAAACTGAAGGGGACAAGGCTGTTGGGACAGCAAGAGTGAGAATTTTCTGGTCAGTCATACACACACACAAAGCAGCCTTGGTTGGAAGCTCATGTGCCACTGCAGCATATTTGAAAAGCTTAGAGAAGTGCCACAAAAGCAGGGTGATGGTGAATGCAACAGTTGCTAACATCTCCATAAAATTCTGTTCTGTAATTCAACAGGGTCATGGATGACAAGGCTAGAAAAAGTTGTTTTATGCTCAGGTTCCATGTTCTTCTGCATAACATCTGACACAGAGCTTCAAATTCAGCCCTGACATAAATGACTGAAGTAACTGGGTGGGTCAGCAATGTGGCTTCCACAAATTCATTGGAGATTTCTTGTTACCACAGCAAAAATTTGGTAAGATTAAACCAAGTGTTTAGTGGCACTTGTAGTGTGACTTAAGAATCCTCACAGTGGGTCCAAAGGTATGTGGTAAGCATGGCTACAGGTTGGTAACCAAGGCCACCACCAGTCCTTCCTCCTCTAAATCCATTCCTGCTGAACAGGTTTGGGAAATCAAAGATAGTGGCATAGAATATAGTGGCCATGCTAGTGTCTTGTTGGCCACGGAAAACCATGTTCCAGCTTGACCTCTCAAGACAGGCAGTCTCAGACGGTTCCTGAATTCTGGGTAGGTGAAATTGATTTCCAACAGGTCCAAAATGCCATAAATACAAGAAATGTGATATGCTACAACTGCATCATATTTATAAGAGCATCAATGTAAAATGCTTTTAGTGCTGCACCATCAAAGAGTTGTAGCTGTTCTCAAACTCAAAGAATTTTTATTTTCGTCCTGAAATAAACAAGAAAATATTTTAAAAGAAAGGGTATGTTAAATATAAACTTTATCATCTCCTTATGATTCTTGCATTGATCCATTCCTCCTTTGCTCCATGAGTTTATAATATTTAGTATATTACTTTCCTACAAATGCCTGGAAAAGGAGGAGTTAATGCATCATGGAAAATAACTTCGTGTGAAAGACATTTATTTTTATGAATCTGGTTCTAAAATTCTCTCTTTAGTTTTAAAATTACTATCACAGCCAGACTGTGCATCAAAAAGATCCCACTTAGCAGAATATATGATCTCTAAAATGAATATCTGTTAGATTGTTCATACAGAGTGCCTTGAGAAATAATTTCTCACAGATGGAAAGCTATAAAAAGTGGTGTTCTGCTATCTTGTAGTTTAAACCACAATCTCAGAACATATGAAATATCGGTATTGAATCAAGCTGTACCTGGTTCTGCTTGAATGAATTCTTCCAAGTTCTTGACCTCTGTTCTAGCATTGTTTTATTTTAAGCTGGAGTCCAATGGAAAGAAAAAAATCCAAAAAAAAGACAAAACACACAAAAAAAGCCCCATCCTCAACCTTTCCTCCATGAGTAGAGGCAAATTGGGTATGACATACTGTTTTCTAATGAGCCTTTTTGATATTATATACTGTCTTTGAAGAGTGAAGGTGTAATACAGTAAAATGGCATTAACGGGTCACACACATGAACATTTACTTGGTGTGAAGTGTTTCCACTGCTCTCCCTACAGAAGAGATATGTCTTGACAAAGAGAGATGGCACAGAAAGCACTGCTGACATTTTTAGGTGATGGAATAATGAAAATAAATGTTCATTACTGCTGGCTTTTTCTGGAAATGATTCTCTACTGACAGAAATATTCTCAGTGAAAAATTCTAACATCATCAGTAGAGAAGTCTGTCTGTGAATAGCAGATTTTTCTCTTGGAGTCTTCTCTCTTCATTCAGCAATTCAGTCCTGGCACAGTTTTCAGGGTGTACTGCAAGGATGCTTTCAAGCCTATTGCCTTTAAATCACTACTTAGGCCACACCAAAAGTACCAGTATAACCATTTCCTGGAAAGTTTCAGTGCTCTCTCCAGGTGTTCCTAACTTCCTTAATAACAGTAATTCACAGTGTCAGGGTCCCATTAGTTACCAGAAGGATCATTTAACCACTCACAGAAGGCATCCAGCATCTGCCCCACTGGTCTGTGTTTCCCGATCGGAGTCTGCTGCCTCGTGCCTTTTGATCTTGAGCTGCAGTTTGACTGTGACTTGTTGTGAACAACAGCACAAATGCTGACACCTAACACCTCAAAGTCCACTCTTAAGCTAACAGACACCCCGGAGAAACAGCTGGAGAATCAGTGATCAGAAAATTCTGCTTTTTACCTCAGATGTTACCCAGAACCATTATACCCTGCCTCTTTTTTTTTTCTTTTGGTGAATACCTTGTATGGAGCAGCTAGTCTCAGAGAGACTTTTACTTAGTTCAGCTCAGTATAGCATAGTAGACCATTTACAGGTATATTACTTTTATTTTCCATACCTTTCATTTCAACATATTTATTATCCTTCACCCAATAAATCTTTTATCAATTTATACATAAAGCTTGGATTGATTTAGAAAAGTGTCTGTGGCAGGTTTTACAGCTGAAGATCTCCAAAGTGCTCTTTTATCACTACTGGATTTTCCATATAATGGCTAATACCAGTTGGTCCCTTTGTGCAGCCCAGGGACTGCTGAAGTGTGCCCTTTGAGAGCACTCCAACTGCTTCCCCCTGGACAGCCACTCCTTGCCCAGTTCAGGACTCATCAACTTCAGCAGTGCTCACAAAACCTGGTGCTAAAACCAGTGCCACAGGCTGTTCTTCAGGAAGCATGTGTTTGACAGGTAATGTGCCTGCAGATCCCCACAACAGCAGAAGCAGAGGTGAGAGTTTCATGTCCACGTGGCTCAGTTTGGGCTGAGGGCCCTTAGGAGCAAAATCTGGCCACCTTTCCATGCAGGAGGTGGGCATGAGAACTGGCAGGAGGCAGCAGACCACACCCCATGGACTAGCCTACCCCCCACTGAGAGCAAGCCCAGGGATCTCCTCTGGGGCAAAGTTCAGTGTCTAAAATCAGACAGGTTAGTAATTTCAAGGAGAAGATTTGAGGTGCCATTCCAATGTGTGATGGGTCAGCTGGAAGTTGTACACTATTCTGAGAGGGCCTGGAAATTGCAACTGAAACAGACAACCTCCTCCTGCCAGAATCCTTGTTTTTGTGGTGATGGGCACATTCCCTGAAGAAATTAGAAAGGGGCTGTGGACTAATAATGTTGACTACTGCTGGATGAGAGGTACAGCTGAAGTACATCATGGAAGGTGTGAAGTCAAACTTCCCCAATGCTCAGAGGTGTTGAATCCTCAAACAATGTTCTATAAGATGCACTCAGACAGCTTTGCACTGCAGAGGAGAGGCAGTATTTTTAAAAAGCTTATTGAAAAAGAATTTGGCTCTCACAGGAGGTCAGCAGGATTGAGCTACTTTAGATCTACATTAGCATGTGTTCAGCCAGACGTCACTGATGCATCACAGCTTTGAATTTTAAAGGAAGCTGAATGGCTTCTGCTGCAACTTGCCCAGGGACTGCAAGGAGCCCCAAAATCCAATTCCTTTGCTCTGCCACAGAAGTCACGCTGGAGAACCATGCACGATGTGTGGGTGTTCAGTCTGGTCAGAATCTCCTTGCTGCCTTTTATTTCATTTGCCAAAGGGAAAGAGAGGCAGAGAAAAAAAGAAAGAAGATCAAGTGCAGTGATTCCCTGCTCTTTGGGGTTTTTTCCTCCTGTGGAAATACAAGGGAAAAGGTAGGAACAACAGGCAGAGAACATTTAGTCTTGGATCCTTATTCATTTGGGGTTTTTTATATTGCTGTTTGCTGTGCTAGTGTACCTTCACATCTTTGGTTTGTTGGTTTGTGTGAGCAAATGAGCAAGCAGACATCGGGACTTGGCCCAGGTTTGCCCCACCAAACCTCAGGAACATCAAATGTTCCTGGACTAGAAACAGACTTCTCTGTAGACAAAGAGTGAAAGTTCCCTCCAGAGGTGATTCAGACCTCCAATGGGCTGACTTGCCTCTTGGAGATGCCTCACTCAATTCCCTAAGGTTACAAAGAGAACAGAAGATTAATATGCTTCAGTCAAGTGCCCAAAGTTGGCATTTGTTACCGCAGGGATTTTCATTGGATTCTATCTATTCCAAAATGGTTCTGTCTTCAAAATTCTGTATAAAACCTTTGACACATCTTTTCTCACTTCTCAGGAGAGGCAGTGAACTGAAAATAGAAAATTCCCACAGAGGAAGGCTGTGTCGAGACCAGAGTGCAGGGAGAAAGGAGGAGGAGGAGGAGGAGGAGGAGGGAGGGAAGGAGAGGGAAATCTGGAGTGGCTCTGCTATGACTCAGGGATCTAGAAAATTAGGAAATGCATCCCCTTTTTCTCCCCAGATACCTGCAGCCGCCAAAAGGCTGTTACTTGTTCTGGGTCTGCCCAGAGAGCTGAGGACATGCCCTGGGAGCCCAGTGCAGCTTTTGGCTCCCCAGAGTTCACATCTGCTCAACGAGAAGAGGATGTGAAATCCAACCTCACCAAGCTGTCTGGAAACAGAGCTGTCTGGAAAAGCATTAAGGAAGGGCCTTAAAACCTGCCCACTGCAGCAGGTTTAGATTAAAACAGGTATGTTGTGAGCAAACCTAAACCCACTCAAATGGCTGGAGAGCCGGCTTCTGCTCAGCTTGCAGGGATTAAGTGCCTCACACTGACCAACTTCACACTAGCAGCCAGCCCCTGTGCTGCTCAACTCCCATCTCAACTATAGATCCCACCAGGACTCCTTTTTTCAGCTGGTGGTAGCCATTTGCTCTGCAAAGCAAAATCTGTGTTGAACCTGCTAACATACAGCTCCGATACAGAGCTGTAGGTAGTCCTTTTTTCCATGCTACTGCATGTAGGCATGGGAGCATCAGTGTGCCCAGCTGACCCCGTGGGGCAGCGCTTGCATAACACCTTCTTCCACACATGCATTAAAAATTGTCCTGTGTAGACACTTCCACACACTCTTGTGAACACTTTGCTTTTGTTCTTTCTTGTTTTGTTTCCCTTAATCTAAAAGAAATTACTCAAACTGAGAACATATTGTTGCTCTTTGAGTGTGGAAAAACATAACATAGCAACTTGTCTTAACTTTCTAATAGTTTCACGATGTGCTTTTAAACAATGTCAAACTTGTTCAAGGCTTGTGACATTTGAAGTTGGCAAGTAAATCAATGTTTGGGTTTTTTTCCAAAAGCAAAACTTTTTAGAAAAAAATGGTTGCATTTAATTCAAAAGAAAATATTCATCCCCTTTTATTCTGGTTTGGGGTTTTTTTTAACACACAAAGTGCTGTGTATGCAGGATTATTTTTATTTTGTATGTATGTTGCAGTGCTCAACATTTTAATTGCCACTTCCTCAATAAAACTATTGGAAATCTTCCATCTTGCCATTAGCACTTACAAAATAACTGTTAACAATATGTTATCCAGACACAGAAACTTTATAATTAACATTGGACTAGTCTTCAAAGTCTAGTGACGAAAATATATCCTATAAAATTACTGGACTTCATTCAATGCTATTCTGCTGGTTTAATGTTCAATAAATGTGTTGAGGGGAGTTATTTGGCAGAATGCATCAGTCTCTCTGGCAGAGAGAATGACTACAATGGGGTTTGCTCTCTGCGCTATGGCAAGAGCACCAAGGCTCAACTGGGCTGCCGCGCAAACACTGAAAGGTTGCTGCTGGTGTGAAATAACATAGCTCCCAGACACACTGCTGTGCAATCCTTCACTGCAGTGCTCCTCCCCTGTCAACTGACAAGGAATTGGACAGTTTTCACATGAGCAATAAAACACAACAGGCAGTGTATTTCTGGACCATTATAGCACAACTGGGGTAATGTCAGAAGGCTGAAGGCCAAGCGTCTCAACTACGGGAGAAATACAAGATTGGCTCAGAAGCATCTTAATGCTATCCCTAAATGGAATTTCTACAGTACATTAAATAAGGATGAATACTTAGTCCTGTGCCTTTAACACAGACATGGACATGACATCATTGGCAGCTAATTAAGGGTTATTCCAGCCAGAATTGTGTTGCAGCCATGGCAGGCCATTGCACTGGTAAAGAGTTTGGAGGACAGGATGAGAAGGATTGGAACACACTTTTATTTAGATTAAACTATAAAAAAAACATGAGAATGGATTAAAACCCATATAATTTTGTAGGATCAAGGTAATTTAAAGCAATATCTCCAAATAATCTGGTCATACGAAGTTTTTTGCCCATGGGAAATATCTGGAAAAACTCTCTGCCTAGTTTCTGAGATAAACAAGACTAATGGACCAGCAGACATATGGATACAGTTCATGGAGTTATTTTTACTAGGGTAGAGCTCTTAGTCCAGCCAACAGTATCATCATGTTTAACACTCTGGCTGCTCATGGGGTGAAGTGGTCCCTGCCCCTGTATACTTTCAGTTCTTCATAGGTATGAAACACCTCACATGCAAGGTGATATCTGTGCCAGGAGGTGCCGAAGGTAAGAGTCAGGCTCTACAGGGTTCCCACCTAGCAAGAAAAATTGAGAAGTCAGAAGCAAAAGTCTTGGCCTTAGTAGCCATTGGACTCCATAGGACACTGAAGAAAGGAGGGGTGTGAACGAGACGTGCACAGGTCTCCCAGCCCTGCAGTTTTTGCCCTGGGTAGACCCAAATATGTAAAGATAAAAATGCGCAAATATACACTATAAATATTAATACAGTTTTGCTGTATCCAAAAGGCAAAAATTACTGTTTTTCCAGACAGCTTTACTAACTTTTTACAGATTTTTTAGCAGGCAATATGAAAAAAATATGCCTGCAACACCTGGGCAGACTTTCCTTCAGAAAATAAGCTTTAGTAGGAACTGTTTTCTTATACTCTCCCTGTTCTCTGTTCACAGGTCACCTAGTGAGGCCACAGGTTGGAGTAAGGGCTTCAGTGGAAGAGCAGCACCAGGGAAGGGCTTTCATCTTTCATGTTCATTGCACACATGAACATTTCCTTTCTGTCAGCAATTGGGACACCTGGTCAGACCAGTTATTCTCAAATTGTTTGTCATAGTCTGAGCAGGTTTGGTGTCTTTGCAAAGCATAATTTTACAGATCTGTCACAAGCAGGGACAGACATCTGAGCAAGTGGTTGGGTTGCTGAGAGAAATTGTTTGGCCTCAGAAATACCCACTAGGACTCAGTGGAAGCTCCTGTCATCTGGATATTTTTCTGCACTGAATCAGTGAGCTCCTTCTGTTCAATAATCTACTTATACTATAATCTAATAATACGCTTGTGAAATTAAGTTACTGATCATTGGGTGGGTGACTGAGTTGTGCTAGTATAACACCACTATATCACAACAGTCAGGTTTGAGATGAAAAATACTGACAATTATTTTAAGGGAAAAAATCCTTTGTTCATTCACTGTCAAGCACTCAGGCTGAAGAGAGAAAACTTATTTTCCAGGATATAATTTCTCTGCATTTTTTTTGCCATCATCACACAGTTATCACTCATAAAGTCAGAGAAAAGGCACCTGTAAGGGACACTAAGATGCTATAGAGCTGATCCACCTCCAACACTGTAGAGCATATAACTATATGTACATCATTCCTACCATTTGCTTTTCTGACCTGTTCTTCAGTCCCTTTGATAATTTGATTTCAGAGTTTGTCTAGACAATCTATTTCAATGCTTGATTATTTAGTACAATAGAAACAATATTCTTACTGTTCTGCCACCTAAGAGAATTATTCCTTGCTGCTACTCTTCTGTATCTGACAGCTATTTTCACAATTTCTTTTGATTCTTCTGCGGATGAAACAATCTAAATTCCTTCAGCCATTATTTGTAAGATGTGATTTTAGAACTTTGCCCACTGTTGGTGTCCTCCTCTCATGTCTACCATGTCTTTTTGGTGTGCAACACCCAGGGTTTACACACAGTGAATTGAAAGAATATGAGTTATGTCTTACAGATGATATTCCTGTTAACTGCCTTCTTCTGAGCAGTTAACAGGATTAGGAGGCAGAGAGGAGAGATGTGAATCATTCACACTGTGACCAGAGTAGGTATTGTAAGACAAAACATTTCTGTGATCTTTATCCAATAAAACCATTTTCATCTTGAAGTTCATTTATTTTCCTGAACATTTGCCTGAATACACACAGAAGGTGAATGCAACTGAGAACACAAAGGCAGCTGTAACAAATTCAGACAGATATCCCTAAAATAAGTGTAAATGTCATCTCATCCTGAGTTAATATAGATACCCTTCCTTAGGATGATGCAAGATTATAAATTATTCTGCACATTTGATAAGATAAAGTGCTATATATTCATCGAACTGGTAGTAGATGTACATCATGTTGTAGTTTTAATGTTTTAAGAGAAATGAAGCAATACTTATAAAGAATACCTGGTATCTTCTTATGCTCTAAAGAAGAAGGGAAAATAGACCAAAAAACCCCAACGATGAACTGTCATCCACAAGCTGTCCTCAAAACAGGCTTCTGTCTTGGAGCTGACAATGGTGTTTTGACCTGAAAGTTTATCTCTTTTTTATTAGTCAGCCTAATAAAAAAGATGGTCTCTCTCCATAGATCTTGTTTCTCTAATAGTTATCACTGTAATATTTGCCACCATAAGCCCCTAGGAATTCATGGATCCCTCTGTCTCCCTCCCTCTCAAAAAGACAGAAGGGAAAAGGTTGGATGAAGCTCCATCCCACTGCAGGTCCATACTCCTGTGCAAAACAGCAGTGTCAGGGTTTGCCACCTTGGCCTCAGATGAGCTGGTGGGTTGATACAACAGGGTGCAGTGCCATGAGGAAACATGACCTTGTGTCCCAAAGCCACCAGAATCAGCGCTGCACAGGTGCAGTGACACCAAGGCTGGTTTTGGAGGCTCTCCTAGTGCTCCATCTGCTCTATTGCAGCTACCAGACTTCAGCTCCCTGGGTGCATGAAAATACAATCTCCATTCACAAGCAGGAGAAAATCACCAAGTGATTTGTTACAAATTATTTGCCATGCTCTAAGAATAACCAACTTATTTCATTTAAAAAGAGGGCACAGAGGTTCTCTGCAAGCACGTGAGCATTTTTCCCCAAGGAAAATTTCATAATGGTTAATATAAGCAGAACTACAGTAGTGCATATGGTTAACAGCTGCTTTAACATGATATGGCATAACAACTGTCTGGAAACCATTAGCCTAACTTTTCTTTAGTAGTTACGTAATTAACCAACAGACAGAGCTATTTCAGCTTATCAGATAATACTTTTTTTTTCTGTATTATTTACAGTACATGTAGTGCTGTTTCTCAAAATAATACATGAAATGATTGCTGAGTGGATGAAAAAAATCATAAGTCTCAACAGATATTTGACATATATTTAGATCTTTCCAAAACATTGAAGCATTCATGGGTTTTAAAGAAGACTTTCCTTTAAGGAAATTAAAACATAAAACACTATTACTGTTAAGGTTGCATAGAGACTAACAAAAGCCTGGAATATAAATATTTATATGTATATATATAAATTTGTTAAATATATTGAACTGCAAAGCAGAGTTCTCAGGGACTTTGATAATGTAGATCACCTTTTGGTACAAAGATTCTGTAGCACATTTTTATTGCTTTTTACAACTGCCATCTTCCCCCTTTTTTTCCTACCTATAATAATTTTTTTAGAAGTACAGCTGTTCTTTAGCTTAAACAGTGATATCAGAAAAATGTTAGCTCTTGTAGCATTAAGCAGAGCCAAAATTGAAGAAGAAGAGAGAACAGCACCACACAGGGAGGGCAAAATAATCTTTTGTTGATCTACAGAAAGCAAGAAGTCATTGTTGTCTTGTATGAAAACATATATAAACGTCTGCAGCATGAAGGAAGCATAGAAAGGCAGCTTGAAAAATATAATAGTTTAACAATCCAACAGGTCTATAATTCATTAGGGTTGCTGGTCTAAGAATCAAGATTTTGTTTATTAAAACTTCAAAATAAATTGAAGGTTTTTTGCATATTAAAACTTTATTCATTGTGCAAAAGAGTCATAATATAACAATAACACCACTTCCAAAAGCTTCTTTAGGAAGTAAATATGCTCAAAGGAATGTCCTAAAATTAGAATATACCTAAGTGGCAAAAAAAATTACTAAAAATCGTAAGAGCCAAATTTTTTCAACTTCACAAATCCAAGTAGTAGGGAGGTAAGGACTAAAGATGTAAAGCTTTCCTTTCTGCTTCCCAGGGTGTTTCATTTGGGGATTTGTACACCTGTTCTTCCTTGAGGACATCTCAGAATTCATCTTTTATTCCCACAGAAGGCATCCTCATGCAGGTGCATCCAGGTGTTGCGGTGTGCTGTTGGCCAGATTTCTGTTTTTCTCATGGCCAGGCACTGCTGCCCCCTCCCCCCCCCCCTTTGGTATTGGTATTTATGTAACTGTAACACGCTGTGCCAGGGCTTCCCCCGGCAAAACCCCAGCGCCGAATAAACCATCTGGGAAAGCCCCTCCACGTGTCTGTCCTTCTTCGGCGCGCCTGGAACATCGGTGGGTTGGGTGAACCCCTACTGGAACTTCGCCAGCCCTCCCATGCCTTCGGAGCAGCCCGGCAGCCCCTGGAACCACGGACGGACGCCCGGTGCCCCTACCGACTGCACCGCGGCATCCAGGTTCTTTTGAGAGGGGAAGTGAAATACTCTTAATAGTTTTGTCATAATGAAGCTTTGGGAGTGGGGAGGGAGAAATGATAGGACAAAAATACAAGTGGTTACTCAGCTGCCTGAGAATAAGGCAGAGATTAGTTTGACCCAATGGACTTCTATTTTAGATGCCACTAAATGCAGCCTTCTGTAACTGCTCCACACAACATAGCTTGTTTTCCCCTGAAGGACCTCCTATGTACCAAAACACACTTTGTTTCCAGCACACATCTGAAAACAGAGTGGTCAATGCTAATCCTGTAATGGACTTTGGAGCGCAGGTATGTTCTTGCTTTATAAAGGTTCCATTTCTACAGTAGCCATTTAGTAAGAAATGTGTGTAATGCGCTGCTGCCTGAATCTGATCTATCACATTTCTGCTAATACAAAACTTTCTAAAAGCCAAAAGACTTATTAAACATCAGTAGCTTTTCCACAGACTTGCCACTGCGATTAATTAAGTGCCTTTTAATGAGTACAGCATGCTTTCTAAATCCAAATCTAGCAATTTGGAGAGAACTCAACAATAAACCCGCCATCCTGATAGGATTTAACAAACTACTGAAATGCCTGTTTACAGTTGTCATTGGATAATCTAGTGAATAAAGATATCTGATGACATTTCCACATTTACAGGAGTTCTATATGTTTTGTCATTCAACCTGGGCAATGGCTGCAATTTCTGTAAACTAACGGTGGAGACATATTTGATCTCACTTTGCCATTGGAAGTTGTGAAGCATAGAGCAAGAGCTCATTTAACTTGGAGAGCTAAGTTTTGGGAATAGATGCAGTGCTGAATCTGTTCCTAGTTTTGGTTCCATGGGAGGCAAATAACTGAAAAACTCACATTTCCTCATAAATGTTGTGAGCTGAGCTATTTCTCCAAGATCTTCATATAGCAGAGAAAGCTTTTAGGCTTACAGTCTTGCACAACATTTAATACTTGACCTATAACTCTCAGGAGAGTATTTCATTATATTTTGTCTTCTTCAAGCTTGACCCAGAATCCTGCTAAGTCACCCTGTGGCTGAGAAGGACCTATTGAGGTGAAGAGAGGAAATCCTACCATCTTCCAGCTGAGCATTCCCCTCCTTGCAGAGATCACGGGAATACTTTTGGAGCACCTACCATGAGCTGCCATGCACAAGCTCATTTTGATGACAGCATCTGAGCCAGATTCCCAGCCTTCCTGGGGAGTTCATAGGAGTAGGATGTGCATTTCCAGATTGCTCCCATCTTTGTGCAAATGAGGCATACAGCCATTTATGTGCAACAGGCCATTGCAGTAAACAAGCACGTAGGAGTCTTGTGAGCATGGATGAAATGCAATTCTTATTGGGGGAAAAGGGGTTTTACCTCATTTGCCCTCCTTCACTCTTCTAGGACAATAGTTAGAGTAAATCTGCACAACAATAGAGTGAGATTTCTAATCACAAACTAATGTTTCCATTCACAGCACATTGTTGGCCTCTGACCAAGTTCCATGTGGGTCCAATACTGCAATCTTCATTCAAATAAGAAGAGATTTATCAAAGTGAGGATCGGGACTTTTGTCTATCAAATCAGCTGGTTCCTGTTAGAAGATTCATTCAATCATGATGACGTTTGTGATATCTCCACCAAAATCAGTAAAACTCATTCCTTTTGCTTTGCAAGATTCATCTCATAGTACATTATCAAAGTCTTTTTATTACTCAGACTGGAGACTGTAAAGATCTTTCCAAAAAAAAGTTCTGAAACTGCTTAGAAATATTGATTTCATGAGGGGGATGGGATGACTGCATAGAAATCCCCATCCAAATTAATAGCATTTGAATCCTGAACCAAATGTAACACAAAAAAATTGTCTTCAATATCACAATGACTTTAATGAGCCTTAGAACATTTCAGTCACAATAATAAAACACAGAATCATATAAATGAAACTAATAGCAACAGACAAATTGTAAGAATAAGTATTGCATCTGGCAATAACAATGGTAAGAAGATGAGAAATTAAATCAAATGAGAAAATGAACTTTCAATTGAAACCTTACTATCCAGGCAATTTATAATTTGAAGTATGTCTAAAATAAAAGTAGTAAGAAAATGTTAAATATTCTACCATACTATTCATATTTCAATATTTTTTTCCAATTTCATAGCTTCCATCTTTGTTTTTCAGTATTTAGGGCAAGATTCCTGGGACTGCTTTTCATGGTTAGCTTCCCATTTATCTTGTCTCTTCTGTTTTTTGTTCCTTGGAGGTAAGAAATGACAGTAAAGGAAAAATAATGGGTCAGTGAAAGAAAAAGATTGAGAAATTATCTAGCATTTTCTGTAACATTATAGGTACTCTTGTGAAAATGGGAAATGACACATTATGGTTTCCAGATACTGTTAAACCCTGAATCTACCGGACCACCAGTCCTATAGTTTGTAGACTTTTTTGTGAATCCAGCATTGGACTTTAACTTGTGCTATTCATTAATCCAATTGGCTCTTTTGCATGTGACACAACCTGTAGTTTATAAACTATTCATGCATCCAGTGGAGGACCTATAGTTACATTTTCGCAACATCAGCAGCATCTTTGAGAGGACTGCTGCCAAAGAACAAATAATATCTACACTTCAAGAAACAGCATTTGTGTCCTAAAACTTCCTCCAAGAAAAAGGAGAACATTACTACCCATCTTTACATCTTTCTGAAGAAACATTCAATCTATGAGCTAATTGATTTATTTTGGCAGAAGAGCTGTCCTTTTCTCTTTCTCTTTTTTCTTTTTTCCTCTTTTTTTTTCCTTTTTTTTTCCTCTTACCTCNAAATGTAAAGATCTGCTTAATAAACTCCTTTGAGACTATTTGGGACAGAGATATTTCTTATAATTATTAGTTATAGCTAAAATGGCAAAATAGAAGGCTGAGTTTTACACTGTGCACCTATTGAATCTTTATTAGTGGCTTTACCTAACAGTATGCAACAAACATATTGCTGCACAGCATGCATTAAATATACCATGAACATGTAGCCAGATAGTTGAATGACTTACAAATAATGCAAATATTTGTACTCTTCTTCCATGGGGATGCATTTATTTCTGTAACATAAAGCAGTCTAAGTTCATCTGATATGAGAATTTGTGTTTTTTCATGGCAAATACATAAATCTTCACCCCTGGATTTTTTCCTGTAAAACTTACATGGCTCAGCCCTCTCACTACAGAAATAGGGCAGCACTCACTTGCTGTTGACCAGGACAACATGGCCATGTTAGACCTTGACCTTGAAAACAGGTCTTCAGTATTAACTGTCTTGCTGGTGCTTAGAGATCTCTATTAGTAATCAGAACCTGCCTCTTCTAGGCACCTCACATACATGTAAGAGCAAAATTTTTGCTGCCCTGAAGAGTTCAGAGGCTTGAGAAAGTAATTTGCTCCTCAGCAAAGGCAGGCAGACCTCCCTCAGCTGAGAGCAAGGGCACGCAGCCTTTGGTGCCCCTCCAGGCCATGTTCCGAACTGCTGACTGCAAAGAAGTCTTGTTTTCTCCATTTTTGACATGTCATAGCTGTGTTTTCTTTCTCTCTGCTTTTTCTTTTTTCGTTGTTGTTGGGGTTTCATTTTCCTTTTTTTTTCTCTCATTCCATTTCAAACTCATCACTGTGTTGCCACAGAACTCATCCAAGCCATCAAAGTTTTAAATTTAGCTCTGGCAGAAGTCAGAGGGTACGCTTATGCGCCCACCT
The DNA here is from genome assembly GCA_013400735.1 of Pomatostomus ruficeps. NCBI lineage: Eukaryota > Metazoa > Chordata > Aves > Passeriformes > Timaliidae > Pomatostomus > Pomatostomus ruficeps. Next base: position 19,308 of record VYZT01046741.1, read on the forward strand.
CTGGTGATGTAAGGCTAACCTCATAGTCCACACCAGCCCAGGAAAGCTAAACACACTGATTTTCCCATGCCCTCAGAGAGGCCTGCAAAGCCTCTGTGGGCTGCCTGGTGGCAGCCACTGGAGTAAACAAAAAGCAAATTCAGCACAGTCAGTTCTTGTTTAATCCTTATGCATCAGGGTTGACCTGATCAATCCAGCAATGCTGTGCCAGGTTCTGTCACCTGAGGGACCTGGCCCCTGATCTGAGGAGCCTATCTTGAAGTTCGTTGGGCAACTTTCAGCCAAAAAACCTTTGTGTTTCCTTTCCAACACTGACTGCTTTTTCTGGCCCTCTGAAAATACTCCTAAAACATGTGCTCTTGTTATTATTAGGGGACAGTAATGCTAATATTGCAGTAGCACCCAGAAGCCTGGAATGAGGTCCCATCAGGTTGGGTTTTGGCCAAGGCGTCAACCCTACCATAGCAGCAATCACCGACAAGTGCCTGCAGAGGGATTGGAGGTACCAAGCAGCAGGTGACCCCCATGGCTGCCAGGCAGGTGCACACCAGCCATGCCCGTCTTCAAATACCCAATCTTTTGTGCTGAGGGCAGATTTTTACCCTCCTTTTCACAGCCTCAAGAAGCCTGCTGGAAAGAAAAGTTATAGGATGTAACACAGGGCATTGGTAAGATAGGGAGGTCATAGTGACCCTCACAGAAGAAGAAAGAGAACATCTGATCTGTGTGTCAACATCAGTATGTTTTTCAACAGAAATATTCCAGTCATAATTTCTCTGAAAGAGAGGCCTTTAATGGCTTAGGGTAACCAATAACTGGCTTATATTCTTTCCTGGGATTCCAAGATTACCCTTTCACTTCCAAAAGGGAGAGAAAATGTACACACTCCCGAATTCTGGCTCTCAGACATAACTAAAAATTATACAGTGCACTGCAAAAGGGTTGCAGAGGAGATGTCACCAAACAGAGCCTGTCTTGAAAGGAGCTTTCCATGGTTCAGAGAAGTGATCTCCTGAAGAAACATGGGAGCCCACACCTCATTTGTTCACTCATTTATGTCAAGAATGTAAAAAAAGAAAAAGTATTCAATTAGCTTCAGCAGATTTGGTTGAATATTTAACTATTTTAACATGAGAAAACTCTAGTTACTGTGCCAGTTTGTTTAATGGAGAAGTAATTATTGATTGATACATGCTATTTATTGGTACTCTTTAAACACTGTGTGTTAAATGATTTAACATTCCTCAGTCCTAGTGCTGCCACTTGTTCTCTGTCCTAGGGTACCTGCAGACTGTCCCCACACTTTATCATTCTGCAAGGTACTCTACAGCCACGTAACATTTCACGAACCCTATTTTGAAGACTTTTAAAATCATGTTCATGGTTTCTGGACTGGTTTCTCTGTTAGTTTAGATTGGCAGCCTTGCAGTGACTTCACTGAAAGTCTGGCAATTTACACCAACTGTGAATTTTGATCTTTATTTCTTCTTTTTTTTTTTAATTCTGAGGACAGATTGGTTTATTTTAAAACCTGGCTGCTGATGCAAAATGTGTGAAATAGCGCTTTTTTTGCTGCATAAATATTTTTAAACAGTATTTTCAATGGTTTTGCCATGAGTTACATGAAACTGGCAAAGCTCTGGTACCCCCTTCACCTTGTGCAAACAGAATCATGTAAAGAATAGACCTCTGGGACATTAGCATGTTCAAGCAAAAGGAACATTAGAAAGCAACTTTCTTCTCAGAGACCCTTAACCTTTCCCCATCCTGGCCCCTGGAGTGACATTCCACCACCTAGATATTTTACCCAATTTATCCTGACTAGATTTTCTTTATACCCCTGATAGAACCAGCTGGAGTTCACTGCTTGCATTTGCCATCACTGCAATGAACAATTAATCTCATGCTGCAAGTCCCTCAGTCTATAAAGCCTAGTCCAAATTCAATTAAATTTCTAAGTGTAGGCACAAGGCCATCTAAAAGTTGTTTTTCCCTTGAATTTAATAGGTTTGGCCTATAAAGTTGGTCCTCTGACCTGGTAGTCTTTCCCACACAAGGGAAACCTTTCTCCCTCACTCAGAATTACCTCGAGATCTTCTTAGCAGCGAGTATTTGCTTAGCTATACACCTTCCTAAAATGTTTTAATGTGATGAACCTGTTGAGGATTTCCAAACATAGACGCAAATTTGAGACTGTGCTGTAAATGGTTTCTGCATCCCTTAGACCACTGCCTAAGGCCAAAGCTCATAGCCAAGGAATCAAGTCTATAACCTGGCCATGAAGATCAAGGCTCAGTATTTGGTTGCCAAAGGAGGGCTGCACCCCCTCTGAGGCTGCAGGGATGCTCTGCCTTCTCCAGAGCTGACGTTCACCCCGCTCCCTGCATGTGCCTCAGCATCCTCTCTCTCATCCAAGGTTTTCTTTCCTTTCTCAACAGTGCTTTGGGGAAGCCAGTTCTACTTCAGGCAATATCCAATCTCCTTCCTGATGAAGAAATTTTCCTCCTCAGCTCTAACCAATCTTATTCCAGGCTTCCAGTTAGTTGTACACTGGTATTGCCAAAGTAAAAAGTTAACAAATTGGGTAACAGCAAGACAAATTTGCACAACAGCTGACACTGTCAGCTACCTACAGGTATGAGGGATGACTTTGTTCGCTCCTTTGAGGCTGAACTCCTTTCACTTCCTCATCTCCAAAGGCTGTGGTGTGCATGGTCATGCAAGGCTGCAAGCAGGTGGGTGAGACCTGCACAACCAGTTCCAATCCCAATCCCAATGTGAAAAGCTGTCACAGGTCTTTGGGCTTTAGAATGTTGATGGCTTCTCCTCTCTTGCTTCATTTGATGACCTGCATGCCTTGCATCAGTGCACCCCTCCATCTAACAAAGGATGCTGCTTCCTGCCCCTTTCCACCTGTCCCCCGCCTGCCCCTGCTGCCCAACTCCATCTCACTTTGCATTTCCAACCCCAAGGGGCTGCTTCCCCAACTGCACTCCAGTTCTTCACTCCTGCGTTCCCATCACACACATGCAAATACACTCCTAGGATATCTGTTTCTGTAGGGATTTCCACTGCTCTCTGCCCACCTTCCTGCTCCCAGTTTTCCCATTTGCAGCATGGCAGCACAGGCTGGCCAGGAAGAAAACGCAGGGATGTGCATCCACTTGAGCTGCTCCTTTCTCCTGGAGGTGTAGGGGCAAGGCACAAGGGGCCAGGCAAGGAGGGCTTTCTCCCAAAGGCAAAGCTGAAATTTATTAGAGGGTTGGAGTTCTGTCTTTAGATCTTTCCTGGCTCTGCTCCCGAGAAAATCATGTCAGTGAGAAGAGCTGGCAGACCTGCTGGCTCCCCCGGCTCCTCAGCCCTGGAACATAGGCTCAGCACTCGGCCCTCCAGCTTCTGAATCGCGGCTGAGCTGCACGTGGAGCTGGCTGTCGCTCCCAGCCTTTCCTCTGCCTCTCCATGCGCCGCTTCTATGAATCACAGGTGTTGTACATTTCCCTCCACAGACTGAAAGGAGTTTTCAAGAGCTCCAAAATCACTCAAAGTTAATGGGAGCCGGGAGCCCAAAGTGCCCCTGAGGAGCTGCGCTGCCCCAGCGCCGTTCAAGCCCTGGTGTGTGCTGGAACTGGGATTCCTAAATCATAGGATGCTTTTAAAAATGTGTTTTGCTCTCTCACACAAGTAGGAGCCAAGAGCTAGAGAGTTCTGGTCTTGCTTCTGCAATTAAACTTTTTTTAGGCAAGTCACAATCCTACTGAGCCTCTTTCACCATCTGTAAATGGGAGATAACAATACTTAACATCCTTCCAAAGTAAATGTTAATGAGACTTCAGCAGTTTACGTCTGCATCGGGTCTTGAAGATACAAGGCACTGGGAGAGCATTATGTGCTGTTGTTACTAATTGTGAATATCCTTTGCTTTAGTTTGTTGTCAATTAATATTAAAAGTGAGAATTTGTGATCCAATGTAATATTACTCAGAAAAGATTTAATATCTTTCACAGCCTGTAAATAACTTGGTTGTATTTGTCTGATGCAGAGATGGTAATAGGAAACAGATTTCAAAAGTGGTGCAAAAAGGAATGTGTGGTTGTTCTGACAATATAGTTTCCTTAAATTTAAACCTGATAAATCAACTTTGGACTTATATTTTCTGTGACGAGAATATTTTTAAGTGAAGCAACATAAAAGAATTCCTTAACTGGAAAATAAACATTAGCACTATGTTCCTACCCTTCTGCTGAATTCTAATGAATAAACAGACACATGTCGGGGCTTTAAACAACATTTGGCAAAGCAGTATAGGGAATTTGTTCACAAATTGCAGAAGGAATCTGAGCAGGGTCTTCCTTCTACCAGCTTTTTAACTCCAAGAAGTGAAAAGTGATGCGTGCATTGCAAGTCTAGACACATCAGTGTCATAAAGGGCATTGTGACATTTCAGCTGTTTACCAAAACTCTTTGTCCTCATTACCATGAAATACCTAACTGAAGCCATCTAAAATTTGGCAACTGAAAGTTAATTAAGATGCAGTGAAGATATTAGATCAGCTAATTCCCTCATAGGGAAAATTACTCAGGCACAGGAGAGCTCTGCTCAGTTTTCTTCATCTTTTTTCCTTTTCTTTATTCTCTCTGAAATCACAGGATGCTAGATACATCCACTCAAACTTTGTATCTCCAGCATGAATGTTTGGTTTTCCTCCCTCATTCTGTTCATTCCTATGGATTCACACTACTGTGGGCTTTCCTGTAGTGCGGGCTATCCCTAAAAATCAATCTTACTGTAAAGGGTGGAATAGCTTTTGGCTGTTTTGTTACAAAGGAGCCAGTTTAGGAAATGCAGAAATTTTACCAGGGATATGGGATTGCTGGTTAAGAGTTTTCCTCTTAGAAACTTCCATCCCTAATTGACTGAGTCTACATTCCCTAACACCAAAAGGTTCCCAACCCTTCTGGGCCATGGTCCACCAGCTGAAGGATTACTGATGTTGCTATACGTCTTTGCACAGGAGCAATTGAGCACACAGGTATGGGTAACTGATGTGAAGCAGCCAATTTGTCTATGGAAAATGAAGTCTGGGCTCTTTTTTCATGGCTAAGGGGTCTTTTATGCTCTCAAGTCTCGTAAAGCCACTGTGTAGCTCCAGGTGTGTGCATGGTTTTATGTGTTTTTAATGTAACTTCTTAAATACTTTAGATTAAAATCCATAATATTTTTCTAATACAATAGAAAGTTTGGAAGAGTCAGCTCTAATTAGTTTTATTATTGTTGGTAGCAGCTCTTGGCCTACATGGATCTTTAATGGAATCTTGACTTCTGCAGACCTGAAGCAGATAGGAATTTCTCACAAGAACAGAAAGGAGTGAAAATTCTAGTCTTTTCCATATTTCTAAGCAGCCAGTTATTTTGGAATCTATTGCAGATGTATCCCATTAACTGTCAAGTTACTTAGTAAACCCACCAAATTACTGCACACTCACTCAATAAAAGTGCTAGATATATAAAATAGCAAGGAAATTCTCAAGTCTCTGTTTAAACCTCAACAGGGGGGGAAAAGGAAGTAAAGGAATTGTTTTGGTTTGGTGTTTTTTTGGTTTGTTGTGTTCTTTGGCATTGTTTTGTTTTGGATGTTTTGGTTGGTTTTTTTTTTCTTTTTAAGCAAAGAGTACAGCCAGGAAAAATGAATTCTAAAAAACTAGCAGCACAAAATGAGGGCTTACATTTCCAAACCTCGACATACCACATGTGCCTATAAAATACAGGAAATGGGTACAAATGTGAAGCTGCACACAGGATTAGAGGCACATGAACACATTTAAAGCAGGTGGAAATAATATCAGCTGGAGCTGTAATGTTAGGTTTGTACCAGGGGGCAAAGAGTAGGTGGGGCTGTACTGCTATTAAAGTACTCTTGATACAATTTTCTTAGAAGAAAGCATAAACACAAACAATTTCTGGCATCCTTAAACAAATACACAGATGTTAGTTGCATCTCTTCCCATTGCTTTTAAAACAAGAAAGCCTCTAGGCCTTCAGTTCAACTGCAAAGTCTTCCAATTCCAGGGAGCTACTTTGTCAACAAAAGAAGCCTTGGGGAACAACACAAAAGTGACTTCTTTTTGTCAACTGGCATTACAATGTCATGCAAGGCCAACACATGACATCAAGCTATTGGGAAATCTGTGGTCTGGTGCTAAGTTATCCTTGATTAGGTGTGTCATGCATTAAAACAATGATGGGACGTACAGATGACAAGTAATAAGATGGCCTCTACTGCCCCCATAGACGCATCCCTATAAAATCAGTATAGCAGGGGTAATCCTCCAGAAGTTTTCCCTCACATTTACCAATTAGGACCCTTTGAGGTATCCTAAATCAGAAAGAGCCTGCCCGGATCAGTGTAAGGTCTACAGAGGAAACAAGCTTCTCATCTCTTTTTGGATAATCCCACTGTTAGTGAGGGTAAAAGTAATTTGTCATTAGCTATGCCCAATGCTACAGTCTCCTCCCTCAAGATCCTGGGGGCACCTTGAGCTACGAACGCAGCAGCCGTTCGTGCACGGGCTAAGAGATGGCACAGAGGCACAGCACAGGATGGCCCCAACCCCATCTGCATCCTCTGGGATATGAGTTGCTCTGTGTGCACAGTTGGTAAAGTTTACTGCATCCTGTGCCTCTCCTGCCAAACTCTTGCTCACAGTGAGGATCCAAATCAAAGGCTTTTCTACTTCTGCAGCCCTGCCTCCTCATAGCAGCTTAGATTACACATTTTCCATGGACTAGAGGAGCACCTATATCCTATGGCTTAAAAGCAAAGGATTGCCCAGTCCAAAGAAATTTGCATTTCCAAAAAGGACAAAATGCAAATGATTTCAGAGTCTGGAATCCCTTCAATCAGCGCCTTCCAAAAACAACCCTAGCCCTGCATCCAAAATCTACTGAGGAAGAGAAAACAAGCAAACCTTTCCCACTTCTGAAGATACAGCATACTTGCTTCAGTGCCCATTAAATGAGATAGTAAGTTTTCCTCCTCTTTGCCAGGTTAAACTACAGATATTCCTTCCCATTTTCTTCTACTGTGCTTTTCCAGAGCACAAATAAAGCACCATCTGGCTCTTCATTAACTCTATTTGATTTCTTTTGATCTCATGTAAACGATGAGAAAAAGATCTAAGACTCCCTTCTCCTCTTTAGACATGTGCATAACTCACATCAGTGTCAATGAGAGTCAAACATGCCTACAGAGAGGAAGAAATAGAAACCATTGTGTGTTTCACTGTAGCATCTTTGCATTTGCAAAATGGAAACAAAATGGTCCAAAACCTTATTCCCAGATCACATTCCTCCAAGTCTCAAAGTGAATCTCAGAGAGGATGTAGAAATACCAGGATACTGTGACAGGACACAGCGGGGTTGTTGATGTTCTTATTCATAAAGAAAACCCTCTCAATTGTCATGAATTCAAGTGACTGCAGCCCAAAGGAAGAGAGAAAAAATAAAATTTAAAATTAATTTTGAGGTTTTTCACAATATACTTGATCTGTTTACATACAAGACAAAATTTGCTATAAATTAAAGCCCCAGGTCACAGTGCTTTCCAAAGCTCCTCTTTTATTTGCCTTCCACAACCCCCCTCCCTGAACAGCACCATCACTCTCCAGATGAATGGTGCACGTTCAGCATTATCTTTTCTCACTGCTGGTCAATTTGTAAAGGCGAAAGATGCTCTCTCTGTTTTGCACTGGGCAAAGAAGCAACGGCTCTGGAGAGCTTCCAGTCGCCGGTTAATGCCTCACACTTTCAGAGGCACGCAGGGAAGTTTGTGCCGATGTAACACCTCGGGCGGTGAAGGCCAGGGGTACCTACAGCCCCGGAGAACCCCAGTCACTCGCGCAACTGTGGTCAAGCAGAGGGTAGGGATGTGGCATACCCCCTCACATCCCCTGGAGCGGGGCGCTTGGAGTGGGATGCTGCAGCGTTCACTCCGTCCTGCACCACACCCAGGCAAGGAGACTCCCGCTACTCTCTCCTGCCAGTGGGTTACTCAGCCTCTCTCCCACACCTCAGCATTCCCTTTGGCCCTTTCAGGAAAACTTTGGGTGAAACAGGTGATGGATTTCAGGGTGCGCGAGTGGGCTAAGAACTGCCAAGGCTATCCAAGAGTTCATCGTTCTAAATACATGGCCTCGTGCACCTAGCTGAAGCCCTGTGGATGCATGCGTGCGTATTTGTGTATATACATTGCACACCTAAGGCCTGTTTCTGCAGCCCGGGTGCTCCCAGCCTGAGCACCGACGGTACAGCCGCGCTGCTGCAGAGCGCGACGGGAGCTTTGCTGCCAGACCAGGACGAGAGAAAACGGCGGGCGCGGGGCTGGGGAGGGCGGAGCAGCTCCGTGGGGCTCCGCTGGCGCACAGACGGGCACGCGCCGTGCACAAGGGGCTTGGAGCCGTTTCGCGGCACCGCGGCTCGTCCCGTCATCCGCGGGTGCGGAGCGCGGCCGGGAGCTGAGCGGCGCCGCCGAGCCCCGGCGAGGCGCGGTACCGCGGGCGGGAGCCGGGCCCTCACAGCCGGTCCATTTCGTTCCCCTGGAGTTTAATGAGGGCTCTGATCTAGTGCAATAATCAATAACCATCCTTTAGTCTTTGAACACCAGGGGGCTGAGAGGACTTTTCAAGACCAATTCATCGGGCGATGATGTATATTTCACACTTACTGTGCACTTTCCACTGAGAAAAGAGAAAGAAAAAGGAAGGAAAATAAGGAGGGGAAAAAAGAGAAAAAAGAATAGAGTGAGAGAAGAAAATACTAAAGGAAATAATTGCATTTACCTACAGACATCAACGAGTGAAGGAATCTGGACGGCAAGGCATGCCTATATTTAATAGAGAATAGTGCAACCGATACACATGTATGTGTGTGTATATGTGTTTGGACATACATATAGATTTATATTATTACGCATATGTGTATGGATATACACACAGGCATTTGTTTATTGTTAAAAAGGCGCCAAGGGACTTTACCCACGCAAACTTTAAAAGACAGCTGTTTTAAAGCCCCGCTTTTCTTGAGTCCACCACTAGCGCCTTGGTCTCGCCCCGCTCCCCGCGTGATTACAAGCAGAGTGCTCGCACAGTTTTAATAACTGACTCCCTTTCAGCACATCATCGAGAAAACAATATATGTAAAAGACGTATCTTGTAGGCAACACTTGATAGAGAACTCGGGGGAAATTATCTTCTGGATGTTACTCTGAAAGCATTTTGGTCTGGCTGATTGTGGAGGAATCTAATTTTGAGGAGTCAAATCCCTTCGTTCAGGTGACAGGCAGGCCATGCCCAGGGGCTCGGCCGGCACCTCGCTGCAGCGGGCGTGGGGAGCCGGCGTGCGTAGGCTGCACGGCAGAGAAGCCTGTTTGATGTCTTCTTCAGAAATCGCTGCCCAGATGGAGCTCAGTTTTCTCCTCCATCAATGCCTTTCTAACCCCAAAGCCAGCCCGCCTGCCTCTTTCTCCGGCAGCTCCCCGATAACGCGCTCTCCCGCCGCTTCTTTGGTGTCCCGGCCGGGCGCCGGGGCACGACGACCCCGTTCCCAGGCAGATTGCCCCCCAAAACCGGGCACGCGGAACAGCGGGAGCGCGGCTGCGGGCCGTGATGATGTTCCAGCATGGATACGGGACTGCGGGGAGCCGCGGTGGGTCCCGGAGTGTGCCGTGCCCATCACCGTCCTCAGACGTGGGCCGCCGCCAGCCCGCGGCTCGCCTGGACTTCGGGGATGTTTGTAGGGGAGAAAAAAAGCAGAAAACGAATGCTACCCCCAGAGTGCGAGTGTTTGCGCTCCTTCGGCAGCGGGGGACGCGCGGGGCTGATCCGAAAATCCGGGCGTGAGGCTCGAGGCGAAGCCTTCGGGCTTTCAGCGCCGCGTCCCACTGCTCGGGTAAAGACCAATTGGCGAAGGTGCGTTCCAGTCAGCGAGACGGTACAATTCCCCTCGCATATAAACACAGGAACGGCCTTTCATGAAATTCAGACAACTTTGTAAAAGACCATCTACTCACACGTTCACACCGAGAAGAGCAGTAAAAGGATATGAGTGCAGGGTCTGGATTTTATATTTTCCTGTCCTCTGTGGTCTGGTTTTAGACGGAGGGGATTGTGGTTTTTTATTTTAGGGATTTTTTTTTTTCTTTTGCTCTGTGGGGAAAGATTAACCTTTAGAGCTGAGAAATACAGGTGCTCCCAGGAATTTCCCTCCCCTTTCTCTACCTTCCCTCTCACCCCCCC
>VYZT01046741.1:38411-61611 GCA_013400735.1 Pomatostomus ruficeps
GGACTTGCAGGGCGCCGAGCTCTGGAAGCGCTTCCACGAGATCGGCACGGAGATGATCATCACCAAGGCGGGAAGGTAACGGGAACGGCGGGGCTGCCACCCGCGCACTCCCGGGGCGGGCGGGCACATCAAAGCGGGCCGAAACCGGGGGAACCCTCCAGATTTACGAGGCAGGTAGATGGCGATAATGTTAGATGGGCACGGGAGCATGTGGCGTTTCGAGTTTCCTGTTCATTAGGGCGAGGTCTGGGAACACCGTGCCCTTCTGGGGGGAAGCTTTTCCCCTTTCCAGGGGATACACATGGCAAAAACCTGGGAAATATAAAAGTATTTGAACTTATTAGAAATTACAAAAACATATTTTATTGAATCCATATGCTACCGTCTGCATTTTCAGAGAGGCTTTATTAATGATTGAAACTCAGTCTTAAACAGCACAAAGCTACATTTGTCTTAAGAGAGTCCAGTCGGGGAATTTCTGTTTTATCTTACAGGTGCACTGAAATAACAGCAAAAACTAGTTAGCCACAGTCAGGTTTTTACCCTCCTGCTTATTCAGAAATGGTTGAGATAGGAATTTTGTTTCCAGTAACGACTTTTAATTGATTGGTTTTTAATATACATACATATAAATTTTAGCACAGCAGCAAATACTGAGTAAACTGGAATAACTTTAAAGTTTATAAAATACAGAAGAGTCTTTTATTAACTTGCAGTCAGGACGTTTCTCTTTTTTTTTTCTTTCTTTTTTTTTTTTTGGCTTCAAGAATGACGTTTTCTGATTAAAAGCATGCCAAGCTAAGAAGGGCAATTTTATGTTGAAACCACCTTCTTGGTTAATTAATCTGTTTCTCCACAGAAGCATCTAAATCTTGAACGTTTGGTTTTTCGTTGTTTTTGGTTTTGGTTTTATTTTTTTAGAAATTAGCTCTTAGATTCGTTTCTGCTTTCAATAAAGAAGTTTTACTATACCTTTCAAAGACAGAGTAGCTCTCGCACTTCACCTTTAGTAAATTGCAGACAGGAAGTCCCGTCTCAATAAAGACCATATTGTTGGGTTAGATCATGGCACATTGGCTTTTATAACTGCATCCTTGCGGTGTTATAATTGTATCACTGTGGATTTAGCTTTCTAATTCGCTGCTGCAACAATGATACACCGTTTTCTGCTGTCACTTGAAACTTCAGTGGCAGTTTGCCTGTCTGTAAGCCCTGGTCTTCCTGGGTGGAGGTGGTGTTTGCATATCTCCAGGAATACATTTCTAGCTAATATCTCAAATGGGCTTTAAATGTATGTACTGCTAAAGTAAATTCTCAAACCCAAATGATTTACTGTCTAACAATAAAGTTGAAATGATGTGGTAATAGCTGTACTCCCAAAGCATATCCCCAAACATACGAAGCATTGTTCGGGTAAACGCACTTTAGAAATCTGTTTTGACAAATCGAATGGCCCATTTCATGGCTATGTAACTATAATCGTCCAAAAGGACTCTGTAGGCTGAAAGGAAGAACGAGAAAAATCTCACGAAGCAGTTCCTTTTCCTAAACAACCATTCCCGAGTCTGTTTCGTATTAAAAATGACCTCTCTCTTTCCAATGTTCAGGCGGATGTTTCCCGCAATGAGAGTGAAGATCTCAGGTTTAGACCCACATCAGCAGTATTACATTGCTATGGATATTGTGCCAGTGGATAACAAAAGATACAGGTATGGTGACTTTTAGGCAAAACAACATATGATGTAAGCTATAGGGTGCTTGGCTGCTGGAAGAAAATATTAACACAACATAAATTAGCAGAAGATCATGTTTAACTCTCCTTAAAGATTCTTATTTTCATCCCAGTGCATTTTAAAAGACCATATTGTACCAAGTATTGCAAAAGCAACTAAAATTTGTGTTGAAGCTCTTTGTGATACTTTGCCTCACACTGTGGGCAGATGATCAGGTTTTGGCTTTCAGAGTGCAGTTCTAGTGCAGTCACGAAATGTTATCATATTTTATTCCTAATCCTGTCAGTGTTTCCTATTAACAAATAAATATGAAAACGTACATTTCCTAGTGCCAGCTGGTATTAACATTAATTAACAACATTAATAGCATGGATATCTGGTTTAAATACTTATAAGCTGTCTTTATCATGCTTCAAATGGATGATAAAATTTAATTTAAAAGCTGTTTATCACTGAGGTATTTGGTTGCTTAGATTTAAAAAGAGTAATGTTTCTAATTACTGTTATTTAAAGAATTAAGGGCATTATTGTATGGAGAACGATGTGAGGAACAAAAGACGTTGCTATTTGAACATTTAGGAGTAGAAATAATGTGCTGAAGCTGTCACTGTTTCGAGGGTAGTTGTGTTTTGAGGCAGCTGGTTGGGCTCTGCAGAAGCCACTGGTCCTGTAGAAATGTTTGCAAGATTGGGCCCGCAGCAGTTCCGGTTGTGAGTTGAAGCCGTTCCCAAGGTCTTGCTTTACAGATGCAATCCCATGCTCCGTAGCAGTCAGGGGGGAAGCCTGGCCAGAGTGGCTCAGTGAAGACAGGATCAGGTCTTTACTAATTGCGGGTTTGATTGTTTTAACCTATAGTTAGTATAATGTAGTCAAAACCGCTGCAGATTTAATTCTAACACTAGGAATGTTTCAGGCCAAGATTAAAAAGGTTGGTTCTGCAGGAATGCTGCCCTGTTTCCTAAGCAAATGCTGCCCTGTGTTTTCCCTGTACTTACCTCATTGGCTGCTATTTTGTCATTTTCTTGTGTGGTGTATAGGACCTTTCTTAGGACGATTTTAGATTTTATGATTTTCAACAAGGGGCACCAGATACCAGGGCTGAGGATACCCAGCAAGTACAGTTAGGGGAGTCTTTCCTGACTGTACCATAGAACAAAAAATGCTTTTTTTTTTTCTTTGTACCGATGCAGTGCAGTTCAAATGGAAGCTTTTTCTCTTGCTTTGTGTTGTATGTATGCATTTACTTAACAATCTAAACATATAATTCATAAAAGGTCTGAACAATTAACAAATTCATAGAAAAAGCAAGGTAATAATTTTAAATTAATTTAATTAAAAATTAAAAGCAGTTATACTGAGTATGAATTGTTAAAACCTCATTTAATTTAAAATAATTGCAGTCATGCTGACCTGTGCTGTCTTCACAGTGTGATACATGGTACCCAGATAACCGAAGTAACTTAACAAGAGTTGTATGAAGGGCAGTATTCTCTTAGTTGACAAACTTGAAATTTTTTTGGTGTTCATGTATTAGTAACCATGCGTTTAAGCTTTTTGCTAAATATTAATGTTTTGCTTGTTTTACTTGATGCCTCTTCTCATTCTGTTCTGTGCTGTTTATTGCTGGCTGTTATTTCAGCCCTGATTCTTTGTGCAGCTTCACACACTGTCTTTCAGATCTTTAAATTTCATAGACATGGCAGCAATCACATGGAGCCTAGTCTTTAGCTGATGGAGCAGATAGCAAAACTAATGGAAATGAAGAAAATTACATCTAGGTCTGGATTTCTAGCAAAATTTGACCTTATAAATATTGGAAGCTTAAGCTGTAGCTCAAGATGTGTATATATAACTAAATATGTATTTATGTGTATTTACAACTTTATTTACATTTCTAGGGAAAGCATATATTTAGTATAAGCCAAGAAATATAAAATAAATGAAAAATGTTACAATAGTGATCTGGGGTTGAGAATTTGTTCCCAGGAGAGAATTTCACCACCATTCTAGATCTTAGCTATGCTGCTTGATCTGAACTGTATGGACTGATACCTGCATTGGATCATTTTGTTTTCTGTTCTGATTATGTTGCTTGTCTTTTTCTAATAAGGAACTGAATTATATAAAGATATGACTTGATAAAGTCTCTCTTGTTTTCATTAAAAATACAGCTGAATTACTGGAATTTTACTGCACTTGAAAAAAATAACTTCCCGTTAATGCTTTTTAAAGCATCACTCCTTTGTGAAGTGTCTGCCTTCAAAACAGGTTTTCTACCAAAGCAGGCACAATTTTTGTTATAAAATCACCTTGTCAGCATTGGCCTATAAAATGAAATACAGACTCTGTGTTGTCATTTTTTAACCCTTTTGCAATACTATTCAAGCCAATTAATATGGTCTACAGAAATATCAAGAGCATAGTTTCACATACTTTCATGATTTTTCCCAATCATAATGTTCTTTTTCTTCAATAGCTTTATTTATAGAGTCTTATATTAGACTCAACATGATAAATCTTCCAAATATGGGCTTACTACTGAATTTGATAAAAGAAGGACCAGATTCTTCCCTGTCTGCTGATGCCTTTTCAGAGCAGAGCTGTAGCAATCAATGAACTGACACCAGCTTAAAGCTCATTTTGAAACCTAGTGTTGAGACTGTGACTGATTTTAGGAAGTGTGAGGTCAGATCAGAGCATGGATTTTAACCTTATTTTTGCAGGTGCCAGAACTATGCTTTGAAACAACAAAAAAATCCTTTTTATTTATGTAAAATTTTGTGATTTTGTGCTTTCAGGTTCCTTTAATTGATGGTTTTTTACTGTATGCATTGGCCCTAATTTATTAATGCTGAATGGGTCTAATAAATAGTTTTGGTGATTGTGGTCAAAGGTATTTGTTTTCTTTTTACAGGTATGTTTATCACAGTTCCAAGTGGATGGTGGCTGGAAATGCTGACTCCCCGGTACCGCCTCGTGTTTATATTCACCCTGATTCTCCTGCCTCGGGGGAGACGTGGATGAGACAAGTGATCAGCTTTGACAAACTGAAGCTTACCAATAACGAGCTGGATGATCAGGGGCATGTGAGTACTTGCTCTCCAGTGGCATTATGTGCAGGCACATTGCTAAGCCCTGAGAGGCTCTGACATGCAGCTTCAGGGTGCCAGAAAGAGGCTTGACTTTCCAGACCTGTTTTGGAACTTTACTGTCCAGGTCTAAAAATGTGCTTACTTTCTGCTCTGATGATTAACTACTTATTAGAGCCTGCTGTTTTACTCCCCCCTCAAATGGAGAACTCCTTCTGCAAAGTAAGACTTTATAAGGCTAAATTACCTAATACAGAGCGGCAGAATTGCTCTCAGTGTCTCCCACCGAGCGTGTTAGCCGCAACTTCTGCTACGATCGAAAAGGGTGCTTAAATTCACAAGTGGCTGGAAGAAACATTAATAGTGTGTAATAACTTCACGTGAATAAAATTACACTTAAGTATTTTCTTAACTTAAATGTTTGGGTGTAATCCTGTGAGGTGTTAATAATTGCAGTCAAAAACGAACAACATGGGAGCTGGGTTTGCGCCGATGATGATTTATTACATACCTTATGAAGCAAGACCCTTTCACAGCTGAGGCTCATTACTTCTGAAAAAACTGGAGAAGACGTATGCAGTATGAGTGTTCTGTTTGCAAGTTCTAAATTGTTTAGTTATGACATTATCTAATGTGACAAAATGTGTTATGTTAATATTTCCTTTTCTCTCCAAAACTGTTGAAATATGACAGATGTAAGCCAGTATCATTCCAGCAATCCCTAAAATAGTTTTACTTGACACCTTAAGAAATAATTAAAAAATGAAAATTGTTTTTAGTCAGGGTGAAGTCTTTGATTTTACAAACCTCTAATAAATGGCAAATGTTGGCATCCTTTCAGAAGGAGCATCAAGTTCCAAGTGGTAGAGTTTTAAGATGTTGGAGGAAAGTTTCAAGACAGGATGTGGATTCCATTGTTCTTGGTGTAACCCGATTTATTAACCAGGAAACTTTCTCCTTCAAGGAAAGGAGTGAAAGGAAACATACCTGGCACAAAGCACAAAGATACCACACTCATCTTTCAGTATGGTTGTAACTGTAACATTGAGCCAGGTATTTTGTTAATACATAGTCTGAGATTTTTCCCCTTCATTTGTGTTTGCAAATGAGATTAACAGAGGCAGGAATACAGGAGAGTGACTGAGCTAGCAAATGTGATAACAAGGGTATTTGTACAATAATTTTCATAATTTTATTTTGTCCTTCCTTAAAAGAAATGTGGGGGTATTCACGTCTCTTAAGTTAGTGCGTTTCTCAAGATAGCACAAAAAAGATTTTGTATTGCTTCTTTCCAGAATTACAGTTATGGAGTCTTATTTGGCAGTGTCCATTTTTGTTAAGGTTGGTATACGAAATTCGCTTAGTTTCCCCAGCATTTGTGTATTTGTGACTGCTTTCAAGTGGGAGTTGTTTTCCGTGAATCCTGAGCCTATTGTGAGGGCTGTGAAAGTTAACCAGATGCAAATGGATGAAATGTTGCTTTCCCAGCAGCGAGCTGGTTTTTGTACTTGCTGGATGCAGAGGGATGATCTGTGGATACTGTGGTCCACCCATGCACTTGCACTTGTGAACTTCCCTGTGATAAAATCTCAGCTATGCAGAGAATTGTGTTACCATATTTTTCCATCCCAGATTTTAGCTTTGTTTTTATTCTGAACCGAAACCTGTGTAGTGTACACAGCACACCATTATTTGTAATATGGGGAGATATAAATTTTCTGGTCTCTAGTTAAGTATTTCGGCTTGGAAATGAGTGAAGCAAAGCTCAAGTACAGTGATTTGAGACACATTGAACTGATTCAGAGCTATGGCAGTGCCCCTCCTCCCCAAAATGGAAATTTAAGTATTAAAATAAAAGGACAAAAGAAGGATGGCTGTAAAATAATTTCATATTTCTCAAATCTGGGAAATTGCAAACATGTCATTCATAATTACCAGAAAAGGCAAAAGCAGAAAGCAGAAAAGTGCCTCTTCCAATGGGTACATGTTTTCTTTTAAAGCTATGGTAGTGTGGAATGATGTATTGAAAAAGCTATGTAGCCTCTGAATGCCTCTAGCAATAATGGAAAACGAATAATCATATTTTGTGATGAATATAAAAACCCCAATTGTTTCTCATAAGCAGGAAGAAACCATTTTTCTCAGGAGGGTACCAGGGGACGGATGACAAATTAGAAGAGCTAGGAGTCAAGGCTGTACTGTCCCTCCAATATTTGTTCTTATATCAAATGTTCTGACTCTCCCACCCCCGTATGAGACATGGAGGATATTTCAGATTATTACAAAGTGGTTTTTTCCTCTCTCATGCTTAGGCAGAGTGCCTCAGAGAAACCTTGGTGGGGTCTCCACCAAGCAACATTTGGCTTTAGCTGTTGTTTTTTGGGAATGCTTTCTCTGCTTTCTGTTTTTGCTTCTGGCAATTTAATCCTTGTTGAAACTTTTTCTTTATGCTTCCTGTGCTTGTTGAGGGTGTAAGCTTTTGCAGAGTTTTTGTGTTAAAATCCCAGGGGTAAGTTTTGGTCTAGCAGGCATTGAGGTAGGGAGCTTGCATGATATGAGTCTAGAGCCCTTTTACCTATTCTAGAGTATTAAATCTCAGAATCTTTGAGAGATGTGGCCCATGTCCGTGGGAATAGAGAGCGTGCTTGCAAACAGGCACTAAGGTAGAATTCCTATGCAGTATTATGCAGTATTTATGTTGGGGTAGTAGTTGGTGGCAGCCAGTTTGTTCCCCTTGCATTGTGTTGCCCTGGGAGTAGTGTCCTGTGAAGGGAGATCAGCCATCTCTAAGAGACTCACCGCTTGAGCGCTTTCCAGATTCCGTGCTGCCTGCTGCTGTTTTCATCAGTGTTTCAAGTGGAAGTTTGTGATGACACAGTTTTATAGTGCTGCTCAGCGGAGAGATTTTGAAGTATTTATCTGTACATAGGACACTCTGTTACGTGGGTTCCACTTGCAGTCTGAGGAGATGGAGCAAAATTTGTACAGACATGTTCTCCTTGCATGTTTCTGATCTCAAAAGGGATTTCCAGGGTGAACTCCCTACTATGGAAATACTGTGTTCTCGTATATTCATTAAGACACACACCGTGGCTTTTGTGCCTTTCATTTAAGTTGTGATGCTAAAGAAAAATGAACCTGGATTTTGCAGTTGTCACTGAAAAGTGCATGGTCTGGATGCTCTCTGTTAATGCCTCTCATCCCTCTCTCATCTGTGGAGTGTGTGCTGCATTGTAAAAGCAGTCTCTCCCTCTGGCTGGTAAGAGCTGGCTAATTTTTCTATTTCAATGCAGTTTTTAAACTGAATTTCAGTAGAGGGGAAAAGTCAGTATTTTTTATGCTGTTTTCTATGCTTTTCAACTGAATATTTTTTGATGTAGAGGAACATCTTTTAGCTTTTAGTGAAAATGAGGCTGTTAGTGTGTTAATTGTTCCTTGGTGGTTGGGGTGGGTTTTTTTTTCCCATTTGAAAGTGGGGCGAGGCTGGAAGCAGAGGTGGGCTGTAACTCTGCCCAGGCTTGGCTCCAAGTAGCGAGCTCTGCTTACAGTCAGTGGGCAGTTATATGTTCCTGTCACAATGAAAAGCTGTGAAACATCAGCATTTGCACTTGCAGTTTTTGTCTTAGTACGGAGGGAATCTATGCTCCTCAGCCCCACACACTTGCCTGACTGCAGAGAGCCTGAATGTTTGTGCTTTGGAGGGAGGATTTTTGGCAAAAACAGCAGCAAAGACCATGCTGGTGGTGGGGAGGTAACTGTGTAGCCTTGGCACCGCCAAGTTGCTGGAGGATTGGCGTCTCCCCTGTGAAGGAGGATCTGGCACTCATTTGTTCTGTCTGAGATGGTGGTGCTCATGCTCAGGGTCAGCTCTGAGGCCTCATTGTGGCAGCAGCTCTCAAAAGCCATTGCAAAGATAATCCCAGATTTGTGTACCTGCAGGTGCTCTGGTCACCTCTGCTCTGCCTCCTACCTGTGAGGTCCCTGCTGTGTTGTCTTCCATCTGATCACGATTTCTTGACAGCTGCTGTGGCCAAAGTATAATTTTACTTCTTGTGAGAGAGGTTTATTCCCGTGTGAAGCGTTTTGATCTTGTTCTGTGAGGGCTTTGTAGAGAGAGGCAGGCTCTTTGACTGTGAGGGGAGTGTAATGCTAGTTCATATTTGGGAACGCAGTGGGACTTCTGATTGGGGCTTTTTGGTGTTGGATTTTAAGGGCATGAAGGGAAAGTTGCTGTTTCTGCAGATAAACAGTTATATCCTGTTGGTGCTTTTAGACGTGCAAGCGCTGTGAAATGAAAAGCCAGATTCTCCTTTTCCTTAGCTTTTTCTTCACAGTAGCTTTAGGTGATGCTTTGAATAATAGAGCTAAACTGTTTTTGGAGTGAATGTTGCATCTTCCTCTCCTTTTAATGTCCTGTCTTCGTATGTTTCTCTTTAACTTGTGAGGGCTTTGCAGTTATGCATTATTTAGAGTTCAGAGTCCCTTATATCACTAACAAAGATCCCGCTGTTAGAAGATATGGTACAAAATCAAGAAAAAATTATTGCTGCAGATTTGCTAATTGCCAAACAGCGTATCAGCAGAGGAAATTCAAGTATAGCACAGAGGCCAGACAGGTTGCTCTTAGGAGATGGTATGGATCAGTTTAGCTGTAAGAGCCACCCAGATAAGCAGTGGGAGGTGTTCATCTCCGTGCTGCTTTGATTTCACTTGTTCTGATGTGTGAGCAGAGCTCTTTGTAGCTGCCAGGGTTATCGTTGATGTGTGGGCAAGCAGTAGATTGCACCACAGAGCTGATGGGGTCAAGTAATCTGTATGGGAGCAGAACATGGCTGCTCAGTGGCACCCAGACAAATGTCAAAGCACAGAACAGCAGTGGATTTGAATAGTGAAACATCTTCCCTTGATCATTTCTTTTTCTGTTGCACCAATACCTTCCCTGGTATCACTGGGTGTTCACAGGAAAACAGGGTGAGGAATGTGCTCTCCTCTCTGCATTTTTGTTTTGCAGATCTTTGTCACTGGAGAACTGAGAGGGGTGTTGTAAAAGAGAAGACACTTTTGCGTGATAAAAAATCTTGCTCTGTTCAAGATTTCAGAAACTCAAAGAAGACTTCATATGAGAACCTTCATAGGGCAGTCCCTGAGCAAATTAATTGGAGCCTGTGATGTCATCATCAAAACCTTACTCAAAGGCTAATAAAACCCCTGATTATCCAGAAACTTGCCTTACCAAAACAGGGTCATATAATCTGGCCAGGACCAAGTGTATGAAACTAGCCAAACTCTAGTTTATCCAAATGAATATAATGTCCTCTATATAATTTGGGTGAACAAACTTCCACAGTGTCTGGCATAGGGGCTCTGTTGAGTGCTTGAGCACACGCACATTCTGAGTCTACTCAAGCAGCAGGAAATTAAAAAGCTTCCCCAGAATGTTGATTAGTAGTTCCACAGGCCAATAGCCATAGGACTATTTATTTATCAAGTTACTAATTTCCTAGGGCTTCCAACAATAACAGTTGAACTTTAATTTTATTTTTTTTTCTTGAAATCTTCTATTTGAATAGTAGTTAGCTGAAATGGAGTAAAATAGAGGAAAAAGTCTGTATTTGAAATCTCCTCTAAAATTGGGATGCAGTACCAAGACGTATTTGTGTGTTTAATTTTATGCACTATGAGTTCATCCACTTTTATTTTATAATTTATTTTTGATTGAGTTTTTGTATGCTGGGAGGTGTTTGTTTATTGAAATTCATTGTCAGTATTATGAACTGATTAACACTTTAGAGTTCAGGATTTTGGTATTATTTTACTCTTAAGTTTATGCTTCTTCAGAGTATGAGAGTCTCAGCTTGTGTTCCAACCAAGATTTGTTTCCAGCCTTTGGGATATAAGGAAAAAATTGCTCCAATAGCATATCCTGAAGGTTCCAAAAACACAAGGCAAATTTCTGCTGCTGTTAATCCTGTTAGACCAAATCCAGACTTCAGTGGAAAAAAGTGATGAAACTTTCACAATTCCAGTGGAACCTGGACTTCACTCCTGATTTATCTTCTTTTTTTTTCCTTTTTTTTCCTTTTTTGAGCCAGTTTCAATTGAGCCAGTCCCTGAATTTGGAGCTCCTGAGTTGTAATTTTTAAATGCTTAGGGTTGGCAATAACATAATGCACAGGGATTAGACTACTGTAACAAGAACCTTCAGAGGTTAAAAAAAACATTTGATTTCCAGCAAGTGACATGGTAAACACATACCATAATCTGTTCCAAAAAGCTATTAGTCCTGAAACAGCAGGGTGTCCTTTCTAATAAATGTTATCTTTTTCCTTTCATGACTGTGTAGATTATCCTTCACTCTATGCATAAATACCAGCCGCGTGTCCACGTCATCCGAAAAGACTGTGGTGATGATCTGTCCCCTGTCAAGCCCATCCCTTCAGGAGAAGGGGTGAAAGCCTTCTCCTTTCCAGAGACAGTTTTCACTACTGTCACAGCATACCAAAATCAACAGGTAATTTGGGCTTTCTGATTAGCACTTTACAGGCTTTTCTGGTCTGCTTCAGAGACCAGAGATGTAAAAGATAGGAGAAAAGCAGATACTTTTATTATATCTCTTATTAAAATAAAGTTATCTAAACCTTTTTTGTGCTACAAGTAGCTTTCACCAGTAGTACTGCTGCAGTGCCAGGAGGCTTATAGCTGAGACTTCAGAGATGCTGCATGTAAAACATCACCCTTATTATGGAGATCACACAGACTAATTAGCATGCTTAATGGTGTCTTGATTATAAATACAACACTGAAGAACAAGGCAAAAAGCAGTCTAACTTTTAAAGGTGTTGCTGTACCTTTAAATATATATACATGTCTGGAGAGAATTTTTAAAGCACTTTTGTTCCTGACTCTGGTACTTTTAATACTCCTAGGACCTTAGCAGAGAAGCTGAGTTCTGAAGAAAGCTGCAGTTGTTTTTATTAACAGCATTCAGCTTATATTATTAATGGCAATTTATCTGGGTCCACATGGATTCATGGTCAAAAGTAAACTGTGGGTTGTATCACTCAGCTCTTTCTACCTCTCGTTTAAGTATTAGCATACCTAATGGTACCATAGTTAGTGTTGGGACATTTTATTAATTCGTATAAATTACTGAAGCTGTATTTTTTGACATTACATATGCATTGATGTCTTTGCAAATAGAAGTGCAGGAGAGACATGTAAATACTGAAATAAAAGTATTTGGTGACTTTCCCATTTATTAAAATAAATTACAGGTATTTGGGGTGGGGTATGTTTTACTGGGATTTTTGTTTGTTTGGTTGGTTTGTTTAGTTTGGTTTGGGGATTTTTTATGGAGGATAATAACCTAGAGATAATATCTCTTTTCATATTTCCTTCTTGACCCATTCAGAAATAAAATTGAATTTAAATTTTATTGCAGTTAGACAGTGTACTGTCTTAGGTGATGAATGACATTTGCCTGAAGTTTTTTCTCAATAATTCCAACTGCCATTTGGCAGCATTAAATACCTATTAGCTTCTCTGGGGATCTGTAAAAATAATGATCAGAAGACTGGCCCTTATTTTGCTATGATTCAGGATAACGATTCCAAACCATACAAATATGAAAATATTTCTACTGCTTGCTTATTTCTGTCAGGAGAGTTGTTTTCTGTGCTACTTATCTGAGTTTACGGGTAATAATTTCTCTTAATCATATTCACAGATAACTCGTCTGAAGATTGATAGGAATCCATTCGCCAAAGGGTTTAGAGATTCAGGCCGTAACAGGTAGGTGTTGGGAAGGAGCTGGGCTTGTTGCTACTGACATAATCACCTTGTGAAGGCTGTTCAAGGTGAACTCTTGCACTTACAGAAAAACTAATCTGAGAACTCGGGCTCTTTGAGGGACCACTTAGATGTCCCAGTAATGTTCTCCGTGGTGAGCTCCCATTGCTACACCTCTAGCCATCTAGGTCAAGAACAGGCTGGCACTCGGCTTGACTCGTGTACTCCAGTTTCCTTTCAGTGGAAGCAGTGACATACCATGAAGGCTGAAAATGGACTTAATGTATGCTCAGGTCTGTGATTTCAGGCTGTGCTTGAAATCTCCTCTTTCTCCTGGCTGGAGACACGGTTGTAGATACCACTGTCAAACACTAAGCCCAAGTTCCCTTGCATGTAGGTGGCATATAAAACAGATTAATGGCTTGTTTTCTCATGACAAGGGAGAAACTGGTTTGTGCAGTAACCTTATGTTTAGTACACTTGCCTAGGAGGGGGAGACCTGTGTTCAAGTGTCTGTTTAGTCTAAGGTGTTTTAAATCCCCTTCCTAGGTGAATATCTTTTCTAGCAGGCTGTAGAAGATCTTGAAATGAGACTGGTTTCTGCTTTTTCCGTTACGGATTGATGGACTGATTAATTGCTCATTCTCTCTTGATCTGTAAATCTTACGAACTAGAAATAGGAAATCTAAGTAGGGCAAAGTGGAGATACAGTTCTGGTCCGGGATGCCAGTGCCCCTGAGGTATTTTCTCCAGTGAATGTTTAATGCAAGCTGCTTAAGCCTGTTTTGAATTGCATGTTAAACCATTTCAGCTAAAAAAAT
The DNA here is from genome assembly GCA_013400735.1 of Pomatostomus ruficeps. NCBI lineage: Eukaryota > Metazoa > Chordata > Aves > Passeriformes > Timaliidae > Pomatostomus > Pomatostomus ruficeps. The sequence goes on from VYZT01046741.1 coordinate 51,843, forward strand.
GCAGTATTCCATTTTAGTGTATATTATACATCAGTTCCAGTGACCACATTGCATTTGGTGTCTGCGGCTGCTATATTTATGACGAAGCCTTGCAGAGAAGGGAGCAGACTGTGTACTGGTAGGAATGATCAGAGAGTTTCTTTTTGATAGTTGCTTTATTGAGCTTCTCTGTGAGCAGATGCTACAGCATTAAAGCCTGTTTTGTGCTTACATCTGAGTTACATAAAAGCTGAGACTGGGCAACAAAAGAGAGTAGTTTTTAGAAGATGAATACTTACAGAAGGGATGAGGCAGTTGTAAAGACTTACAAGCATTCACTGTAAGTATCTTTTCAGTATCTCTGAGATTTTGTGTTCTAGCAAGAAACAATTATGCATGTTATGGGGCCCAGATGGGATGTCCCAGGCACTGACATAAATAGTTTTGCCCTCTTTTGTAGCCTTCTCGTTAGAACTTAAGTGAACAGTAGCTTCCAGGTAAATGCAGTGACTGAAGAAGCAAAACATGCTCTGTGTACTTTAGGAAGAGTTGCTATACATGCCCTGTTCGAAAGCTCTCTCTCTCATAGACAGTGTCTCTGCTATGCTTCCTGTTTGCAGAACTATAAAATAAGTACTAAGGAACTTCCTAAGAAATGTGAAACACTGATCCTCTGAAATGTATGAGTTTAGGTGGACTTTAAATTTCTTCCATAATGTTATACGAAACAAGAGAAGCTACCCTTCAAAACAAAATGGAAAGAATTGTTCAGAAACCAGTTTTGAGCAGGTTTTAATGTGGCATGACAGCTCTGGTATTACCTGAGGACGATGTATGAGTATTGCATCTGCAACCACACAAATAGAGTTATGGGACTGGGTGTGTCCAGAGAGGTTTTTTTTGTTTGGCTGCTAGGAATAGTTTGGTTCAGGCATTAGAAAAAAAGCAGGATATTTTGATTGAAAGGCACATATTTTTTATGAAAGTGGATTAAGAAGGCCAGTCCTGAAGGAAGAGCCAGCACCTGTAAGATGTTTTGGAGTGGCCTTTAGATAAGGTCTGAGTGCTTTTACTCTACAAACACACTCGTTACAGAATTGACTCTGCCAACTCTTGTTTGTTGCAAATTTTCATTGTTTTACTGAAGTCAGTATCACTGTTTTCTTTTATAGTCTGCATTACTGGATAAGTGTGTTTGGGAATTCAGCTCAGATTTTTAATTGTCAAGGAAAATTTCTGTTGGTTTACTTAGTTGATTATTAATTTACTCTGTTACTAAATATTAAAATTAAATGTTGAGGTTCTGTTATCCTCATTGTTCTAGCTGGTGTGTTTATCACTGAGGTATTTTAGTCTGCAACAAGTTTAAAAAAATACTGTGGTAAAATTATACCAAACTTTTCAATATTGCTTTAATAATTGCAGCTATCTTACTCTGCACTGTTGCATGCAGTAATTCTGTTTAATTAAAAATATGCCCTTCTAGGTCCTTCCCATTCAGTCCTACAGGCTATTTTACAGAAATCAGTAGCTTCACCTTTTAAAAACATTCCCTGTTGCAAAGTGCAACAGAATTTATTTGCTGAGAATAGTTTCATTCTTCAGTTGGGCCTTAAGTTTGACCCTATAAAAACTTTTACTCAGGAAATGACCAGAATTTCTCCCTTTAAATACTTCAGGAAAAACATAACTGTTTTGTTAAATAAACTTGGGCATTTGATAGCCCAAATTAGGATGGTGATAAAATGTGGAAATTGTTCAAAGGCATCTTGTATAAATTATCGCCTTGGCTACACTCCTCCAGGAGGTGGCTTTTATCTCCACTTTAACTAGAAATGAAAATTCACCATTACTGCAGAAAATTAAGGCTATCTTTTTAGTCCAGGTCCAGCTAATAAATGCTTTATAAATGTTTCCTGACAGACATTTGTGTTCCTGCTGGAAGGAGCAGTATCAGAACATGCTGGTTGCTTCAAATTGGGCTATTTGGATAATTCAAGTTTACCAAGTGCTACTGCTCAGAGGCAAGCACTTGTATTTGGTGTGTGCCTGGTGCTGACACTTAACAGGCCACTGGGGCCCAGGAGCCAAAAATAACACCAAAATTATACCTCTAAGTATATACACGTCTGAGGTGCATTTTTCATAAATAATTGTCAGAAAAAGAATGGGCTTTTACCTTCAGGAAACAGAGATTCTTCTAAATAGTGTCTGCCACCATTGTCTACACAGTTACCTCTGTTCTCTCAGGACACTGCCGCAAGAAAATGAGTGAAGACTTTTAGTTTCTAAAGGCATTTTGCTTAACAGGTAATAACCAAGACACAACGTTGCTTTATACATTATTTTAGTAGCAAAACAGCTGTAGACCCATGCCTTGCTCATGTTCTAAGTGTGATTTTCCAGCACATTAGTAATGACTGGGAATCAGGTTTTAATAGCAGTTGTTGGTGGATTACCTTTGTTCTACGAAGACATAGCAGATCATCCCTCTGGTAGTTAAAACTTTAACTGCCAGAGGGTTGATCTCTTTAAGAAATACCATACTAGCAAAACATATAACATCATTTGAGCCAACTCTTCCCTCTCAAACAGTCCTCCCAAAAGACCCAAAATATTGAAATAGAGAGCCAGGCTTCTGGAATTGGAAAACATCTTGTGTACTGTCAACCCAGTGGTCTCTGTGGTCTCATGGATAGGCTGTAGGGCTCTTTTCTGAAAAGCAAAATCAACTTCAAAATAATCTTGAAATGTTACTAATTTTTGTATATTTCTGAGATAGAATATCCAGAGATGTGTGGGAAAATACAGCTTGCTTTTATGACACCATGATTCTTTTGTTCTAAATAGAATGGGACTGGAAGCTCTGGTGGAGTCTTATGCCTTCTGGAGACCTTCACTGAGGACGCTTACATTTGAAGATATACCTGGGATACCCAAACAAGGTAACAGCTGTCTTTGTGTTCTTTCAAAACAAAAATTTAAGATGAAGCTTTGCCCATCATACCTTACAAAAGTCTAGGTAAGTGTGTCACTTGCAAGACAGAAACAACCAGCTGAGCACAGTGCAGCCATGCCCCCTCATCAGACTTATTCTAAGTTAGGAAACTAATGCTAACTTAAGCACCGTTGCAATAAAATTGTTAGATTGTAAAGAAAATCAGATCACATGTGGAGGAGAATGCCAGTTATTTAAGGACTGGATAACCTATTCCTTAGCATTATGCTCTGGCTGGATACAGAAGGTAGAGATCACTTACACATGACTTCTTGTGTTTTTAAGAGAAAAAAATAAAAAAGGAATGAGAGAAGAAATATTCTTTTAAGTAATGGATAAATAGTAGGAAGATTAATTTGTTTTCTTCTTAGAACCCCTTCTTGATTCTTAAAGACCTGAATATTGTTCACTAAATGGTTAAACAAACTTTATCTGCATCCTAGAGCTTAAAAAAATGGATCTCCTCTCCATTTTGCCTTTTCCTGCTTCTCGCTCTTTGTTAGAAACCTCTTGACTTCCACTTTTCCCATTGTGCAAGTAGTGTCATGAATGAGAAAAATATTTAAATGGCCTATTTGGGCAGAGAATGGAATCTCTGTACTCTTCTCTGACTTCTTTTATTTCCAGATATGCCAATGCACATAGAAAACGTCTCAGTCAGTTAAATCAGACATATTGCTCCCAATTCTTCACATTTTCTCCTACCAAATTTACAAACATCCAGTCTGTTTTCTTGACAATGTACTGACTGCAAAGATTTTAAACATCTTCACAGCAAAAATCCAGAAAACACAGAAATTCAGAGAAATCACTTTTGTCAACTTCTTAGTTCTCTCCTTTGAGAAATCTTGAGCACCAGTCCTTGATGTGGGCAATGAAAAGGAGGTTTTGTGCCAAGTCATAAATATATTGGATGAGCGTTGGCAGAGTTTTGGGCAGATTATGGGGGTGAGGGACGGTCTCATCACAAAGGCCTTTAATGAGAAGCTAGAATGAGGCCTGAAATACCTTGTCAGACTGTGTAAGACTGAAGGGCCACTGACAGTGCAGGTAATCTGTTTAGGAGACAGACCAGCTTTATTGGCTGTTTGTATGGAGGAACATTGTGTGAGAGCAGGGGACTGCTGCTGTGAATTTCTCACTTCCTTTTCTGCTCTTGCCTGATGTTAAGAAGATTGTTGAAGTACTCTGGATATTCTGAGGACGGAAACTGGAATCTTTAGTCACTTATATCTTGGACATAGATTTACACCCCATTAGAAATTTGTCCTGGTTCTTAATGCTGAAAGTGCCTGTATTCAGGTAGTGGAGGCATTGATGGAGATTAAAAGAAAAATATGTCTTATACAAGGTTTTCTGTAATGTGGCAGTGTCTAATGGTGCTTTGTGCTTGTGGTGTCCTGTTAACAGAAAAGAAGAAGCAGGAAGTGTTCATTAATAATGTATTTTTCTTTTTACTACCTCGCCTACTACAATCACCTGTTAACTTTTTGACAGCTTTTTTCTATTTGCAGTGTCAGGCTGTTTGATTGTTAACGTGATTCATAAACAGGAGGTCTTCCTTGTTAAGTGTCTTCTGCCTGGAAGACTGTAAAATGCTCCAATTAATTTTTCTACACACAGTTTTCAGGAAGATACAATCTTTTAAGAAAAAGAAATCTTTCTTGCAGCTGGGAAACTTTCAGTCCTGAGAAAAAGCTTCACCTGTAGCAAGCAGTGTGTTTTCAGGAGCATTCAGCACTGGTATTTGTAATGTAAAACGTTCTGATATCAGTAAATGAATGATTTGCAAACAGTTTGCTGTAAACCTACCCATTCAGGAAAGGAAGCACCTATGTGCAGTATTGAGCCTACACTTTTCCTGAAGTTGTTCTGAATTTTTTTTGGTTTTTTCAGAATTTTTTGGTTTGAAGTCAGAAGTTTTTTGTTCAGAGGTTTTGTTCTGAAGTTGGGAACTTTCCTGAAGCTATTATCTGTGGTAGCCTCTGTTGTCTGAGCTAAGGAGCTGGTTCCTCAGCTGGTGCTCTGACAGTGACAGTCAGGCACAGAGTGCTTGAAACACATTCCGGACAGTAGCAAGCACACAGACAAGCCAAAAATCATCATTTTGAAGAAGGCTTCCTGTGATGTGGTACTTACTTGGCTGCATCTTAACTGCCATGCAATTTCCTTCCATGTCATATAAGAAGCAGTTAACCTTTTGGGTGGGAGTTCTTAGTACTGAGTGATGGTGGTACAAATGTAACTTCAGTTCTCTTTCTAGGTCAAGTGGTTTCTTTAGAAATATTCATGCGGTTTACTCACATATCCTCCTGCACATATATGTAAAAGTTTTTAATTAATTTGCGTTGAACTTAATCTCAAGGGTTATTATTAAAGACAAAGGTTTTGATCTGTCACGTAGGAAGTGGACGTTTCCCAATGTGTTCTTACACTGTAATATTGTCTTCCAGGAAATGCAGGTTCCTCTACTTTACTCCAGGGATCTGGCAGTGGAGTGCCATCTACACACCCTCACCTTTTACCGGGTTCCCCTTGCTCATCTCCAGCCTTCCACCTCAGTCCCAACACTAGCCAGCTGTGCACCCTTGCTCCAGCTGACTACACAGCTTGTGCCCGCTCAGGCTTGACCCTGAACAGATACAGCACTTCCTTGGCTGAGACCTACAACCGGCTCACCAACCAGACCAGCGAGACCTTTGCACCCCCAAGGACTCCCTCCTATGTCGGTGTGTCAAGTAGCACAACTGTGAATATGTCTATGAGTGGCAATGATGGGGATGCATTCAGCTGCCCACAGACTGGCTTATCCATGCAGATTTCAGGGATGTCTCCACAGCTCCAGTACATTATGCCTTCCCCATCCAGCAATGCCTTTACCACTAATCAAACACACCAAGGCTCCTACAACACATTTAGACTGCACAGTCCCTGTGCGCTCTATGGATATAACTTTTCCACATCCCCTAAACTGGCTGCCAGTCCTGAGAAAATCGTTTCTTCCCAAGGAAGTTTCTTGGGGTCCTCGCCAAGCGGAACCATGACGGATCGGCAGATGTTGCCCCCCGTGGAAGGAGTGCACTTACTTAGCAGTGGGGGGCAGCAGAATTTCTTTGACTCTAGGACCCTAGGAAGCTTGACACTCTCGTCTTCTCAAGTGTCTGCACATATGGTTTGATGCAGCCTTTAAGTAAAAGTACAGTAAGTTTGGTGTCTACGATGTATTTCTTTTGAAATATGAAAGGACACTCGATGTAGCTTGTAAAGTGTGTGTATATATATAATATAAGAGGAAGTTTCACTGAAATTCTGACTTGCTTGTGGCCAGATTATTCTCCTATTTTGAGTTACACAGAGTTTGCCGCGGTGCAGATTGCTTTAGTTTTCTGGTATAATACACTTAGTTGTATAACACATTGGGACATATGCAACAGATTAAGACTTCCTCCCCTTTCCCCCTCCTCTGTTCTAACCCCTTTAAAGAATGAAGTGACACTTGGAGTATTAAACAACACCAAAAAGCCCACTTACGTTTCCTATAGTACTAGTGAGTTTCTTTAAAAAATTCATACAGGAAGCTGATGCACCAAAGGCATTTTACAAGTTTCTTCTCTGTTACAAAGGATGTAAAGGGTATTTGGACTTCTTAGTGCTAAGCATCAAGCACACAGCCTAAAATAGAAGTTTAGCTAATGGATTATTTACGAAGTAAACAGAAAGATTAGTTTGCCTTCTCATGATATGCTGTTTTTAGCTTATCAATGGCACAGCATTCTCACTAGGATTTGTTTTCTTCAGCATTAGTCTAGATTTATGATTATATATTTGAAGACAAATAATACGTATTCAAATTGTGGTGATAGGAATAATTTAAACCAACAGCACTAGAAGCAGCATTCCTTTGTATGAAATGAACTTTGGGGTGCTTCATTTTTCTCAAAGGAACGGCTTGATGCATTTTTTTCTCCATAAATATTGCCTATAAGACATTTACTGGACAGTAGGATATTCTAATGTATCTTTGTTTTTATATTTTTACTTTTTTAAAGGAAAATGCAGGTTTACTTTAGGAAAAAGAAAAAAGTGAGCAGGATGAGAAATACCATTATTGGTTTTACCTGTTTTGTGTGTGTGATGTGTTTTGGGTTTAGTTTTTTTCTTTTTTGTTTGTTTGGGTTTTTTAATAAGGATGAAAGGTCCTGCATCCTCAGTATTTCAAAAATACATCACCTATATCAATTAGTGGATGACCCAGTTTGCCCAAAAACTTTGGAAGCAGAATGTTGTTGGAGCTGCCTTCCTGTTGCTCTGTTTTTGTCCTGGAATTGGAGAGGTTTCCTTCATTCCCACCTCTGGTTTCTAAATGGCACTTGTAAGAATGTAAATCACCATCTGCTCCTGACCAGACTTCTCCAGAGTGACAAGGACACTGGGAGACACTTACCATGGTGAAATTTCTGCCCACACCTGCACCTGCACAGCCCAGGTGTGTACCAGTCCTTCTGCAAAAGCTGCCTTTCTGCTGCCCGTCTGTCAGAGCTGAACCACAGAGGTTGTGGATCAAATTTTAATGCTTGAGAGAACAGGTGAATCTTCAACAGTGTGCTAATCCTCATGTATATTGTGCAGGTCATGTAAAGGCATTCTAAGGTGGGTACAGATGTAGTTGAAAATTCTTTCCCTGTCAGCATTGAAGGAGATTAAGGTCTTTCAGGTTTTATGTTTGTTAGATTTTTTGGTGAAGGTGAATTTTTATGTTTCTCAAGTGTACCTATATCTTTTCTGGCAAATAGTGGGCTTAACCACACTCACTTCAAGAAAGACTCATTTCAGCTAATGTTTCTTCAGTGGGATGGAGATAATGCATGCAGAAACAGCCCTGTTGCTATCTTCTCTTATTTGGGAATAGAACAGCAATCTTTAAGCCTGTGCTTGAAGACGGCTGTATGTCTATCAGTTAAGTATTTTTTTCTGTTAAAGAGACACGTAAAGTTCTCATTCAAAGTTAGAAAGAGACAAGGTGATGTGGGCTTGCTTCCTTGCTGTCTCAAACTTCCTAAGTGACCTTTCTGAGTAAACCTAAGTTCGCTCAGTCTCTATCAGATTTTTTTCCTTCTGAAAAATGTGATAATAGCACTTCTTTTCCTCTGAGGAAAGGGTGAGAGCACACTGAAGGTGAAGATCATCTTTCCATTTGCCATGCTGTGGACAGTATGTTCCAGATAAATGGCTGGATAGTGTTCATATATGAGGATAGCAAAGAGCATTTGTGTGCTTCATCTCTGTTGCTGGTCTTGGTAGTGCAATGTTCTTTGAGGCAAACTTCCTGGAAAAGACCTGCAGTGCTGAAAATACTATTCAAACTCAGGTTGATGGTTTGTGACATGGTTCTAAGGCATGTAGAAGACGGGTAAATTTTCACCTATGTAAATTATCATGGCTCTATTGGTTTAAATTAAGAAGTAACTTGTGTATAGTTATTCCTGCTCTAGCCAAAGCTTTGAAATTTTGCAGTTGGAAAATACTTAAGTGGAAAGACGGTACAATTAATCTGTACTTGAAAAAGGGTAATTATTCCTATCAACTTAAGAGCTGTGGCTAGGTAGAAATGTGGAAGAACTGAATCATGCATGTACCTATAAGGAGAGAAAAAACCCAAAAGGATTGTGCATGGATGTTCATGGTGGTACTCCTGTCAAGGCTATGTACTTTATTGTCTGGGAATCTTTTAGAACTGGTCTCTTATTTTTCCTCAAATTATTCTTATCATATAATCACACAATATTGTTTCATTTGTTCCTTAAAATTAGAATCATATTGTAAATACTGGTTTGTCATTGTGAAAAGACTAACTTTTTATCAATTCAGTAAATGCTATATATGCATTATATCTATAATTACATATCTGTATTTTACAAAAATGCCACAGAAAATATATTAAAGTGTGTATTCAAACACTTTTTACTACATTTGGAAAACTGAGAGGCTTGGGCCTATTTTTTTCGCTACAACTTCAGCAAGACCAAAGGCAATGACTCTCAGGTAAGCTCTGAATTTCAGAGATTTAATACAACAAGCTACAATTAGTCCACAATTATTTAACCATCTGCAGTTGAACTTCTCTTGCTATTTCTATGCTAAAGAATCATCCCAACTGATGCTCTGTACAAGGAGATACTCAGGCTGAAAGCAGAGCTGTGAGGTTGATATATGGGAAAAAGGGACTGAGCTGCTTGCCAGGGTCTTAACCAGTGATGGAACTTTGGTACTTCCTCATAGCCCATGTCATCCCAGCTGCCGAGACCAGTTCAGCTGCCTTATATCAACTGGATCTGAGAAGTTAGCACTTCCATATGACCAGTTTCTTGAGGGGGAGCTTGGTACTCTGCACATTTTCTCTCTCTGTATTTCTTTGGTAATTTGCCCTTTGGTTCTGCTAGTTCTAAATGGAAAAAGCCATTGATTTTGAAGGCAGAATTTATAACCAAAAATCATCTGGGTATACTGTAACTCAGCAATGAGCAGCATTTCTCCCCCTAGAAATACTGTTATGCATAGTGGCCTTATTTCCTATTGTACTGCAATAAATGATTCCATGTGACGTAGGGCACAGGGCCTGAAGATCTGATTACTTCAGAGACTGGGGTTTCATAGTCACTTAACACCAGCATTGTTGCAAATGACCAGAATTAGGACAAGGGAAGTAGGCATGAAATGCTTGATCATAAATATCAGGCCTCCAGAGAGAATGAAAGCTTCTGTTTTTAATAAGAGAACAGTCTCTTTTTTTTT
>VYZT01046741.1:61628-106034 GCA_013400735.1 Pomatostomus ruficeps
TTTTTTTTTTTTTTCTTTTTTTTTTTTTTTTGAATAGCACAATTGGATTCTAAGAAGGCTCATTTCTGCTTCAACAGAGAGACAACTGGAGCAACTTGAAAGTCATGGACATTGTTATCATTAATACTAGTAAACCTGTACCTTAAACAGTTCAACAGAAAAAAATATAAATCATCATCAGACGTAGCTAACATATTCTATGGGTATATTTTTCTTGTCAAAATAATATATCTAATTGATCTGTATAGAAATGTGCTTTAAAAAGGTTGCAATTTATCATAGTGCTTTTTGGGGTCTGACTCTGCACTTCAGATGACAAAAACTACCACCTTGTGAGTTGAGCTCTTCATTAACATGATCCTCAAGATTCAATATTTTGCCTTTTATCTAACACAAAGCAGTAGATATGTTAATTTAATATATGCAAAATTACAGGACAATTCATGTCCTGCCTTATGTTCCACCACATTCCTCAGTTGCATGGTTGATCCAAAACATTGACATACCAAGGTGACACTTCTAAGAGGTGATTACTTGCTTCATTAGGAAATACTTCTAGAGAATTCAACTTGCTTTAAATGCTTTTTATCAGTGTTGTTGTGTTCAAGCTCTGAAAAGGTATTTGTTACTCAAAAAAGTAGAAGTCCTTTGAGGTCACCACCTACTCTTGAAAAAGTCGTGTTGAATTGGCCATAAAACCATCTCAGATAGTTCGTGCCCAGACAGAGCCATTACAGCAAAATGAGAATCTGAATGTTCTCCCTCAATTTTAGAGTTTGAAGTCCATAAAGTAAATGTTTTTAACGAGCATCAATAAATCAGGTCAAATACTGTGGGCAAAGAGAAACACTGACCTGAATGTTGTGTGTCACTTTCAGGGGTTTATTGGTACTTAAATAGTTAAGACCTCACATCTTCCACTACTGCAGAATGAACATAAAGCTCCCATGAGATGGATAAATTTCCAATTTTTTTCTTTTTGGCCTTTCTAGATGTTGGAGGTAGCACCCAGGTTTCAAGACAAGCACCTGGGCTCCAGTTTTGTGGCAGGGAATGGCAGGAGACATGGAGATGGCACAAATGGATGTGCCACCACACACTTAGAATGTCACAGGTGCTGTGACGACACCCACAATGTATAGTTCTATCCAAACATATCTCAGTGCACCTCTCCCAGGAGGCTGTAGACTAAACTGAGGATTGACATCAAAGGCTAGTCAGGAAAGATAAAGTGGGATGTGAAAATCCTTGGTCTACCTGAAAGCTGGGCCATGGCAGTGAATGTTAAGCACAGCCCCAGCACAGATGTGGCCTTTGTCAATGCTGCTGCCACTTTGAGTACACTGTGCCCTTATGTTCATTTGCACATCACTGGTTTTATTTAGATGCTATAATAGAGAGCCAAGAATAAATTCAGAGCACATTGGAGGAAACCTGGACTCACTGTGGCCAGTGGTAATGTTGCCACTGACTTGAGCTTTATGGACACCACGTTTTCAGACCCTAAGCCATCCCCCTTTCTGTTCTGGAGTGCTTTACCCATGCAGCAGCTGTAGTCGTAATGGTCTTGGCCATTTTTCTGTCCATTTGTGATGTTTTTCAGATGGATAACTGTTTTTTTACATTTGACATTCTTATATTTTAAGTTTGTGGTTCTGCAGTTTTTGAGCCTGAGACTGAAAGACAAGACAAGGCTGCAACTTGTTGCTCCATCCCCCAGAAGCCTTGCCGATGGATGGTGTATTCCTTTCCACTGCAGATAATTGACTATATATTTCCCCACAATGTTTTTATTGTATTTAACAGAAGTAATAAAAATAGAAGTTGTATCACAATCAAGGCAGTGTTTCCATTCCTCAGGCAGTGTTTTTCACTAACCCAAAGGAAAACACCTCCCCACCCTTTCCTGGTTACTATACTCAGTATATGGTTTTCGGTAAGAAGAAAACCAGATGCCATCTTTAAATGTAAGATGGCAGGAACCAGAAAAGCAGAAAAATGGGTGCCAGTTCAGGGAAGTGTTCGCAGTTAGTCTTTGTATTCTTTGAAGTGCAATATGGACACTAATGCTTCCAGAGACATCTGCAAAGACCCTTTGATATGTCCCCCAGACGAGTGCTGTTGGTGTGTGATAAAGGCCTCGCTGATGTAACGAGAACTACAGATTACCTACCCCGTACCCAGGCAGGGTGTTCTCAATGTCACACAAGAACAGGCAAGCAAATGCCATTTATGTGGTTCTAGTAATCCTATGCAGAAGTGTAGCTTCACAAGTGTTAAACAGACCCCAAAACCACATTAAGAGACCAGATCTTGGGGAGAACTCATTGCAGGCTGAGCTCATGAAATTCCGTTATCGTTGTGGTGATAACTACAAAACATCTTACAATGAATATAAAAACAATTATCTAAGTAGACATTTATTTCATTTTGCTATAACTGGATATAATAATTTCCTGAACATTTTGGTTGGGATGGGGAGAAGGGGACTAAATATCTGGGGGCTGTAGTACTGAAGGTTCCAGTCTCATACAAATTTTTTTGTGGAAAGAGAGGAGCCTTGGAAAACACAATTTAAATTAAGGCAAATGAAGACTGATCTATGAGTAAAGACCCTTTAGATATCAAAGTATACCATCATGAATGTCTAAAACTGATCTGTCTGGTGTCACATCCTTGCATTCAGTAGAGGACAGAACAGTTAGATTAAGAAGTGAAGTGATCTGTGAAGTGTTGGGTAGAATGAAAGCTTTTGGTGAGCTGAACTACTTAATCTAAGTTTGAATGTCATCCATTTTAAGTCTTAACATTCTTGCATTCTTGTTTGATTTGTTTTTCAGTTTATTTTTTTAAAAAATGCTATTTGCAAAGATGAGATGATGCTTAAAAATTTTCAGTCAGATGTTTCTCCAAACTTTCCCAGAGATGACGGATATTCAGATGTAATTTGAATGAAATCCATTATATAGATAAGTTTGTTCTATAGCTGGCTGCAGCTGTGAAGTTTGGATTCAGATCTGTAATTCCCCTCAACTTTGAAGACTGTAGTCAAATCTGTGGTTTTGGATTTGAATCTCCAGTTGCTTGTTGCATCAGACTTCTCATTCACATCTCTTCCACCACCAGCTTGGTGCAAGACTCTGATACCAGTTTCAGACTCGGCAGAGCTGAAGCTCAGAAAGGCCCCTTCTCAGGCATGCTGTTACACATGAGCAGTGACAGCAGCATTTTGTAGGTCTGAGGATTAACAACTGTCTACGTGCCATCTAATGGCCATGGATGAGCCACCACAGAGCACTGGCTGGTGGGTCACAGGTTGTCGGCTCCAGCCCTGCAAAGTGTGCTTTGCGTACTTCCTTCATATTATGTTTCTGTGTAAGTGAGAGCTGTAGCTTCCCACAGGGATTTTACATGATCCAGTGTGGAAGGAGAGAGGGTTGGTGTAATTGCTAATGGGATGAAAGCTGCTCCTTGAGGTACCCTCTGAAGGCTTATCTATACAGAGTGGTTGCTGAGAAATAAACGAGTGAATTTACAACACCTCAGCTCCACAGGTGGGCACTCTTAACTTGCAGTAAGGAGAAGGCGTTCCATGTGAAAAATAAGAGAAAAAATACTCCACACAAGGGATGTTCCTGTGTGGATACAGTGCTTTCAGGCTGAGGTCCTGCAGCTTCCCTCTCTTGTTTGCTCTATAGGCAGACCTTGAGGCTTCAGCCACACTGTAAAAAATAACAACCCACAAAAGTCTGTCTGGGAGGGTGTCACTGGTTGTCACCATGGCACAGATGGCCTCACCAACTGCAGTGACGGAGCCACCCATGGTAAATGCTGGACAACTCTTCTGACCTGTTAATAGTTGGCAGACTGATGACAGTTGAAAGAATCTGATGCACAGCAGTATCCTTTACAGCAGTTTAATCTTTGTAATCAAATCCCCCAGCAGCCATGATAAATAGCTGCACTTGAGCTTGTTTTGAAAGTTGTATATTTGGCAGCTATGAACTTTGATCTAAGGTTTCACTTTAAAGAATCATTATGACACAAACTTTTGCTGTAATCCTTCCATCTAATTAAACCACACACAAATACTACGTGGGGAAATATGATGCTATTGATATAAGCTGTGTGTTTATTACATTATTTTAGGCACTTTAATAAAGTGGATAGTTGTTCCCAGCAAGATAGTAGATAAGCTCCCCAAAAACAATAACATTACCCAGAAAGAATATATAAGAGAATTTCCCAAGGCCAAATTCGATTAGAAACTTTCTTTGTTGATTAATACTGTGCCCTTGAACCCGTTAAGGGCTCAGATGTTTTAACCTGAGCTAAAATTACTAGCATTTAATGAATTCAGCCTACTAATGTGTACTTTGCCACAAAACTTTTGCCTTTGTTCCAGAGAGTCAAAGGACTTCAATACCTAACATGATAGCATCTGTCTTGCCAAAGTAGTTCTTTCAGTATTTGGGTACAATTTAATCTGGAAGTTTTCAAAAATCCAAGAAAATTTTTTTCATGTAAATATTTTAAACAACAGAACATTCATCTTATTGTAGCTGAATCAACCATAAGCCAGCCATTTCCTTCTGGTCTCCATCCCATTGCATATTTTGTAGGGAAATTCCCATGATGCAGATAATGCTCACATTTTTAAGATGAGAATATGGATCAGTCTAATCGTTGTTTTTCTAGGGCTGAGGTACAGGGCTGCATAGTCTGGACTGAGCTGACTTGCTTGTGCATTTCATCTTCATGACCCCAGCATTTGTGCAGAAGTGGATTCTTTCCTCTAGAGCAGACTACTGAGTCTCTGAGCAGCAGTTTTATGGAGCTACCTGGAATCCCAGAGTTTCTCCTGATTGGCCTACATGGATCTCCTAATCTGTGTGCCACCAAACTGAGAGATAACAGAGGTATAAATCACCGCCTTGGGGCTCCTACTGCTGCCAGGGCCAACAGTGTTAATATTTGCCAATCATCATCTTTTCCATATTTTTGGGGTAGACTTTGAGCCAGCTGGCTTTTGGCTAAAACATTATTCCTGTCAATACTGGTTAAGCCCAGTGACCATGGTTTCTGAGTCAGCTGGAAACCAGACGAAGTACCAAGTATAATAATTTTCCCAAATTGTCTCACAAATTTCCAGAGACTTCATATAAATGTAGAACAGCTGACGCAACATGAGTGATCCCTTAGAGAATTCACATCTGAGCACCCTCAAGCAGAGGAGTAGCTGCCCATCACCACACTCTGGACACAATCAGAAAAGAGTGAAAGGGAACTGCTCTAATGCAATTCCATCTCCTTGTGCCAGGTTCTCCAATCTTGGTATTAATACTCTGTGTTGATCTGTGTCCAAGACTACCACAAAACTAAGCAGAATTAGCTGGGACATTTGTCATGTGTCTGTTGTCATGAGGGAGGCTGGAACAGTGGCCAGAAATGGCCTTGACCTAACCTGCTCCTAAATAGCTGGACATGAACTACTTGAGCTGTCATCCTCTCTTTAGTGGCTCTTCTCTGAAAAGCAAAACTTGCTTAGGTAACCTGGAATCCCTCAGACATCTGCACAACCAGGGCCTTGATTGACAGTTGCAGCCTGGGCAGAGTGGAGGTGTCACATTATTCTCAACCAGCCACACAATCTTATGCATGGATATGGGGTCAAAATGTATTTCATATACAACTAGAATAAAGTTTTGTATAAAGAGCTTATAAAATCTCATGAGGACTTTTTCAAGGGCTGCATCTTGTTCTTACTGAACTCAATGGGAATTTTGCTACTGACTTCAAAGGAAGTTGAAAGGAGCCATGAGGGGTTGATTTCCACTCCTACATGTGTGCTTTGCAGCTGGAAGGACTGTGTTTTAGTTGTTTTTGTTGCTGTACTTGTTGTGTTTTTGCTACTTGAGAGTTTGCATAAGCACAAGATCTGCTACATGCAGATTGTCTACACACGTGCAAAAGTATCTGTATGCCACATACACTGCATGTATGCAATGCAAAAAGGATTCATTAAGCTGCCTTATCTGAGTGGCTTCATTCTCCTGAGAGGCAAAAATCTGTCCTAAGCACATAATGACTGGTGAAGAAGATTCCTCACTTACCACTGCAGGATGCATCAAACCGAGTCAAATATAAATTACTGCTTTTGCAGGTCTTTTCCCAGGCTGCCAAACGGAAAGCTTCATTTTCTTTTCTATAAGCAGGCACAGAGCCTTAAGAACAGATTCAAGAATCCAAACAGTTCTCAAAATGGTTTGGAACTTAGTTTAACCACTTCTGGGTGCATACTTTTCCATTCCTTCTCTGCAGCAATTTGCAGAGCATGAGACTTACCAGCTACACCCAAATCCACTCCATTAGGCAAGAGTGTTGCGGTGTGCTCTGGCCAGTTTTGGTTTATCTCATGGCCAGGCTCTGCTATCTCTCTTTCCCCCCCTCCCCGGTATCTGTTTTCCCCCCCGGAGGACTCTGTATTGTGCAATCCTATACAAAGCCTGTCAAATTCAAATCCTCCAGTGCTCCCCTATAGGATGTTGTACCCTCCCCCGCCCTCTCATGTTGGTATTTATGTAACTGTAACTCCCCGTGCCAGTGCTTCCCTGGCACAACCCCAGTGCCGAATAAACCATCTGGGAAAGCCCCTCCACTTGTCTCTCCTTCTTCAGTGCGCCTGTACCATCGGTGGGTTGGGTGAAACCTTGCAGGAACTTCGCCAGCCCTCCCGCTCCCGGAGCAGCCCAGCAGCCCCCGGAACGCGAGCAGATGCCCGGTGCCCCCACCAGAGGCATTGTGGCACAAGAGGGCCTCTCACACAGGAATATGAGTTAAGGCTTTGATGGTTCAGAAATAGGAAGGAAGTTGTTTAGAGTGGGAGAACAATTTAAAACTGATGATTCACTATGAGTAGGGGAGTGACTTTACAAATATCTGTTCATTCTGTATGAACCTTGAGCACTGGAGGCTCATTAGGACCTAGACAAAATCAGATAGAAGTCATTTCTGTGTCAGTAATAACATACACTGTTTGTTTTACAGTTGACTGAGACCTGGCTGCTGATAACTTTCTTTTAGGAATGATTTCATAAGCTGTAGATCTTCCTGCTAGGAAACACTCCTGCATTGAATGTTTCAATAATTACCATCCCATTCTTGATATTTACACATTCTCTGTGTGTCTAAATACAATACTCTTGCGTAGATTTTTTTATGTACCTCATATATTAGCAAGCATTATCATAACTTTCTTCAGTGATCCTGTAGCCAAGCCATATGTATTTAACTCTTTCAACCTTCCCTTGTGAAAAGATTCCAGGGAGACCAGAAGAAAAGTTGTGGCAGCATCATCATCTCTGAGCAAGTATATAGCAGAAAGCAGAGTGGTTGGGCCCTCAGCCTCTCAAAAGAAAACTGCTTTACTGGGTCTCCCCTCTTGCACAACACTTTTCTGAATTACTCAGACCATGGGTATGGAATAGAAGACTGCAGAAACTTCACAGAAGATGACTCCTGCTAACCTAAAGGGAATTGAGTGATCAGTGTGATGTGTGTAGGGAGATACTGACTGTGGAGATGGAGAGCAGTAAGTAGAGAGGATTGGTGGAAGCCTACACAATCATGTGGTAAAGAATTTGGGTAGTCCCGTAAAGCACCTGGTTGCTGATAAGAAACAAATTCAGTTTTCTGAGCTGACTGATGTTTCTTTCCTCTTCATGAAAACTATGTACTTAAAATCTCACACTCTGAAGCTAACCCAGTCAACTTTTCAGAACAAGTTTAATATCTTTCCTTGTATTTGAGGTCAAAAGCCTTTGCTGCAGCTGCAGATCAGTCAAATAATCTGGACCTATTGCAGGAGTTACTAGTCAGAGCTCTGAGTTTTGTCAGGTGTAGGTTCAAACCAGATGTGACACAGATACTTTCTGGTGTTGAAAGCTAGAGAAGGTGTCCCACACTTCCTGGGAGCTTAGCCTTGGGCAATAGATACTTAAAATATATTTAAAAGGCAGACAATAAAAAAGTGACGTTGGAAATGGAGTTATAATTCATGTAATAAACAGAAACATCCTATACCATGGTTGTGGTGGTGCATAGTGTTGATTTTTTTTATGCTTTATATAAGGCTTTCTTTATGTCCAGGATTAGCTTTACAACATCCAAGAGTGATAAGGGCTTTTGAAGGGCTGTAGGTAGCTAGCTATAAGATAAAGCCACAGAACAGCTACTAGCTTTCTTTCTGTTAAAGCAAATATAGGTACAAAACCTAGGAGAAAGTGTCCTGGAGACAGATGCTGACACAGAAGCCAGATATGGAGGTTCAGGTCTTTTAAAAGGTGGAGTTTAGACTAAGAAGGCTTCATGGTTGAGAGGGAATGAGGAGACTGAAAGGATATTTGTGCACATACAATCATCAATACATGCAAACTGGAGCTCATGGTATCACAACTTGGTTAGACTGGCCTTTCAGCTCTGGCAGCCCTCAGAGTGGAGTGAACAGGCAGGAAGACAGCACAGATACTCATCATTCATTTTGACCTGACAGATGTTTCAACCAGAGAATTTGACACCATTTTGTCACCAGGTTTTATGCCCATAAGTCCTGATGGGACCTCATGGATCCTCACTTTGCATTGACAACAGTGTTTCAGTGTATAGTCAGTGACTGAGAATACTTGGATGGACAGTTTCATTGTGTTAGTTAAGAGGAATTTTCTCACATGGATATGTTAGACTTTTTAAAAAGCTGTTCAGGCCACTTGCTATTCACTAACGGTCCAATACTGCACCCTGTTTCCCTAAATGTTAACAAAAAGGAGGAAATGTGTGAAATACCTATATATTGCTGCCTGCATCTTAGAAACTCAGAATACACCCTGCATATGTAAAAGCATAGCACAGCTCTCTTCAATAAGCAAAACGACAACACATGTATTTAAATATCAGAGTCTGCTTCTTTTCCCACACCTCTGTAAATTCAAAGTTTGAAACCCTGTAGGAGCTCTTTTAAAATATCCTGGCTTCCTTGCTGCAGACCATATGTTTTTTCGAAAACCAGGACTGCAAACTCGAATAATTGCATGACTTGCATTCTACCACTGTAGACTGTGCTCCACTGCTTCAACTGGCACGGTTTGGTAGCTGTTACAGATGCCACAATTCATTGCTTTGAAGTCTGCACATTAAAAAAAATGGGGGGGAGGGAAAAAGAAAAAAAGCTTTCAAAAGATTGCCTGACTTTCTGTTATGAATAAGTCAACATTTTGCAACATCTGTCGTAGTCCCTGCCGCTTCAGCTTCCTTCCTCTGCTCAGGCTTATGGGCTTTATGTTAATGCTGGAGCAGGTTCACACTCCGAGTGAGGTGCAGTGGAGTGGTAAGGGCAGGTTAATGCATTCCCTGAGGATCGGGGCAGTAGATGCTGCCTTGCTCCTGCTGACATGAGGTGTGGGACAGAAAAAGTGTGTGCATTGCAGTGACACCTCTCTGGAAGCACACCGTCCTTGCAATAGTCTGCTACAGCCCATCCTTGTGAAAGAGCCTCAGATAATCCCTGAGGAGCCTACAGGTACCCCAACCATCTTCCAGCATGGCTCAAGCATTTACCCCTTCTTCTCCACTGCTCTGCACAAGGTGTTATGGAAAGCTGTGGCTTGGATCACTGGCTACAGCTAATCTGCTTCTTTTCCTGCTGTTTGGAGGCTCAGGGCGGGGAATCCATGCTCTGCTCAGTCCATCTTCATTACCAGCTCAAGTGTTACTGTTGGAGGAAATAAGACTTCCCTGTGCTTTTTCTTTGGTCATTGATTTTCATATTCCTAGATGCAATCTGTGTAACCTCATTCACCTGTTAAATTATAGGACTCTGAGACAAAAACATGTGCCAGGTTGTCTTGCTATCAGTTTGTTTTAATTAGTTTTTGAAAATATTGCCAACAGGACAAAGCAGTGCTATGAGTGGTAATATTAAGCTTTAACTATTGAAGTACTTGAACACTAAGAAATAACACGATCATCTCGGCAACTTCAGCTGGCTCCCTGGAGAATCTGCAACATGATACCAGTTTGCATGCAGTACAATTTCCCCGTTAGAAAAGTGATGCCAACCCGTCCTTGGCATGTGCTAGCAGGGTTCCTCACATAGTGCTTATGCCCAGGGAGGTGCCCTGGCTGTTGGCAGAGTCCTGGCTGTGTTGATCTCTGCCTCTTCCATTCAGACTCCAAACGGAATAATTCCACCCAGGCTGTTTTCAGGTTTCAATTTGGGGGCTGGAATTCATTGCCTTGGAGGGTGCTTCCCCTCATTCAGTGGTGTGTTCGATCACGAGCATCTGTAATCCCTGTAATCCATTTCACCCTGCTCGCCTTTTGCACAGAGGATGGGAAGAGAAATGCTCTGACTCCATAAAAGCATGCAACACTGCCTGTGACCCTGCTTAAAAGCCAGAGGAAGGTGTCCTTGAAGCTATTAAGAGGAACTATGTGACAGCTCTTTACACAATTATTTTGAGTATGGGCTTCAATTTCCTTGTTAATTTCCAAAATATTTTTTGTTTTGTTTCTATTTGTTCTTAGTATTCTGAACATGGTGCTCATGTGTTTTAGCTGAGGTAGTGCTACTGAGGTGGGTTCCTCCTCCCCACCCCCATACTGTTGGTCTGTTTTATAGAACATGGGAAAAGGGTCAGGGCAAACATAATTAAAATGCCAGCACATGAGCAGATTTTGTCCACATGTTCTTAAGATCTTGTTGTTCTCAGGTTGGCTGTTTCTATGCACCAGGTGTTAAGACCAAGCTATGTTATAAGGGTTTCATATTAAAAAAGTATATTTGATGTGGTATATTATTAGCTGCCAGCAGTGCTGTCTTATCCCAAAAGGTAAAATGAGGAGTTTTTGCATAACACTGCACTTTGCAATCTTTTGCAATGTGAAGCATCTAGGTCTTGGGAAAGTGAATGCATTTGAGCAGATACTGCTTTATCTCTCCCTGTCAGCTATGATTTGGGAGGGTTTCTAAATCTTTGCCACTTGAAATCACATTGAGCTGAAACTTGCCCAAAAAACTGTCAGCCTTGTTGCTTTTTTCCTTTAACATACTGTTCATTACTTCCATATACCTTCCCCTCAAATAAAAAGTGGCAAAAAAGGAAACAAGGAACTTTTAAAAAAAACAGATTTCTAACTGGTGGTGATTTACAATCTTTGCAAACAATTAGACTTCAGTGAACACAGAGATTTTGTTTTTATTTTGATGATTAACATTGCTAAAGAAAAATATTTTGAAGCCTTGAGATACTGATGTTTGAAAAAATTAATTAGAACCATGCCGTGTTTTTCATAAGGATATGATTGTGTATCATGATGCTTGAAAAGTTCAGATTTAAATTCAGAAACATTTCTCCATGTTTAATTAAGAATCAATATAAGAGGCAAGCATGAAAGGAGAAGTTGTTAGAGGTAGAAGGGAACATTTTTTTCAAGTAAAATTCATGAGCAGAAACCACCTTTGCTCCTGCTGCTCTTGGCCTTTTTAGTTAACAGGATGCTTGAGCTGGAGATCAAAGTGACACACAAAAGTATTTCTCTGAACAAGCAAGGTTAAGGATCAGGTCACCACTGTCGTTATCTTTCCTGCACCATTTAGGATACCTCCAGGGGCAGAATTTGGGGTGTGGGGAGGGGCAAGGCTGGAATAAGAACAGAACAATGTTGAGATAGAGTGAAATGTGAATATATCATGCATGCATCAATATGCCATACCGGGGTCATGTCATTTTGTACCATGGAAGCTTTACCAGCAGCCCGGGGAAACAAACTGAGCAGCCACCATTTGTCAAAGATGGGAGTCTGTGCATGTACACAGGTTTTATACATGTTCTTCATACATAGCTACAATATGTAGACTGGTTGTCTAGTTGCTACTTTATAGCCCAGAGCAGAAAATTGAAACTTCTAGGTTTTCATTCCTCTTTTTCCCCAAAGAAGATATATATAAAGCAGGTTAGATAAATTACTATCTACAAGCGCTGCTAACTTCCAGAATTACAAAAGGCAGTTACAGAAAGCCAGCTCAGATGTAACAAGATGTCTGTAATTAGGTGGGATGAACTTTATCTAAAATCACTGTGCTAATGATTCTGACTTTCTCTGGATCTCCTTGCATATACACAGGCATAATATATAACACATAGCAGCCCTGCCCTTGCACACATGAACTGTTATTGTTTGTCTGAGATTTGCTTATTGCTTTCTTGAGGTTTCTTTGGAAAAGAAAGTGCTTTTCTGTCAATGCTTTGCAAGGTGCTATCCATTAGACAGAGTGACATTTATACCTGTGCCTAGAGCAACACCCTCTAAACTTTGCTGGGCTGAACATGAGCTCCTTCTATTTCTCCTTCTGAAGTGGCATTTGGGAACATTTTGCACTTGGTGCTGGACATGCACAACTCTCTGTCCAGAAACCTAAAACCTTAGTGTTTTGAACATCAGGTGTGGCCTAATTCTTCCAGCACTGTAAAACAGCACTGGCAACACAACTTAGCTGCCTCTGTTCTTAAACTAGGCCTTGACTAGAGCTGCTACACTGTGCCTTTTTACAGAATCCTGAGAGTAGAGATCAGTAGTTTCACAAAGTTAAAATCCCTTTCTTTTGTCAAAGACCTCAAAGAGGCTTACTATAACTAAGAATTAGGTGCGGGCCAGACTGTCCCTCTCTTTCCTGCTTCTTTTTTAGCATAAAATTGAACTATTCTGACACAAAGTTGTGTTGTTATCAATATAATGGTAGTGTCCACAGAGTGTATAATTGTTAATTCACTCAGTGTAACTCATTACCAGCAAACTAGGCCTGTATATTTACTTATCTATGCTGAAATAATTACATTGCTGCAGTTGTGACTGTTACAGTTAAGACTTCAGTCTTAACTTCCAGTTACAGCTCCTACTTATATATCTAATTATAGTGTTCTTAATCTTGTACCAACTTTGCTTGGCTGAAACGTATTTGCACTCATTTGAGAAAAGCATTCATGGTTTTATCAGTCATGAGTAATGTCGTTATTTCTATTTCATACCAATAGCCACACAATCTTGCCTTCATATTCTATATATATAAAGTTTACATATATAACTTGTTATTTTATATGAGTACTTATTTACACATACATGCACAGACACATAAACTGATAAAGAAAAATATTTCAGCATTTGGCTTTCAAAGACTTATGAAGTTAGAACAGAGTGAAAGGTTCGCAATGAAACTTAAAACTTTACTGGCTATAAGATTTCATTGCTAACACAAAACTCAGTCCAGTACTCAGGCTGGGGTCAACTTATTTTTAGCAGGCAGGATAGTCTTCTAGTTAAAATACAAGGGAGAATAAGGTTTGAATTTTCACACAAAAACTTCTCATTGCTAAGTAGCTCCTAAAAGAAAAAAAAAAAGGAATGAGGTTGTATCTTGGCAAGAATGAAATCTTGCTAAATTCGATGCAACATCTTTGGATTTGCCTTGATCTGTATATATGGGAAGGATCTATATGTTTGTTTCTTTATGTGTTTTCATCCACTGCGTAACATCACTGTTTTAGTCTTCTACTGAGATTGCAGGGCAGATGCTGGTGTGAAATAACTCATCCATGCATTAGCCAGTATTTCTGTAGATACAGATGTTGGCGTGGTTACCTTCTGTGCCCTCTCTCCTTTCCCGTATGAGTGTATTGTGCCAATGAGAAGGTTTTCAGGGAAGGAGGGGTGCTAATGCAAACATAGTTGCTCCACATTCCTGAATAATTATCTTGGAAATAGCTCTGCAGTTTCAGGAGTCATCTCCTCAGGCAGGAGGCAGCAACACTTCCTATTTTAGGCAGTCACAGACCCCAAGGTGTCAATGAGGAGAAAAAAATCTTGCAATAGTAGTCACAGTACACGGTCAACCTGAGCAAGTCTCACATCATTGTTGATTTACATTTGGTGAAGGGATCAGGGCTGAATAAAAAATTAATTTCTAAACTTTATTTGTGATTGGGATGTACTTTCTAAATATCCAGTAACATAAAGTGTGTATTAGCAAAGTTGGTCTTAGAAAGACCAAAAACAGAAAGAGGAGAAGTATCTGGGTTTTCCCCTGTTAATTGCTTAACACTTTTCACTAAAGAATTTATTGTTATTAAAGAAAGATATCTTGACCTAATAAAACAACATAAAAGTTGATGACTTTGCTGGTAGATTTATTAAATGGGAGAATTCTAAGTTGAGAAGGGAGAATGAGTCAGTATTTCTGTCATGCAATAAGGTTTCAGAACATTCATAATCAGGAATTAGGTTCTTGCATCTCTGAAGCTATGACACAAGCTGTGACATTTTCCTCAAAGGATTTTGGAAAAATATATACACACATTGAAATTTTACACCTGCCATTGGTTCCCTCCCTTGCATGTTGGGTAAAACAATACTTTGTGAGCAAAGACGTTTTAAAGCCCTTTTATGGAAAGACCATTGTGCCCAGTATTGTGCTAATATTTTCTTAATCTAAGCAGATGTTTAAACAAAGTTGTAAGGCTGCAGCATCCGTGGCTGCTGGGAATTGCCCCGTTCCAAGGCAGAATCATGGAAAGTTGCCATAAGGAATAATTCCTCTATGAAAATGAAGCATAGGTTTGGAGGTGACAGACTACCCCTGAGGAGAAACAAGGAACCCCTGAGGAAGTTCTTTTTTTTGGCACTTGGCTTTATATGAGTTAGAAGTCCCCCTGGGTCTTCTGCAATTTTTCCAATGGGTGGGAAACACAGTTAACATTTAGGAAAAGCAATTTTTGACTGCCAAAATTGTGGTGCCTGACAGTTTTTCATCCAAGCAGAACTGATGAAAATCCAAATATTTGTGGATTTTGCTTCAGATGCAAATATTTTGTAATAGCTTCGATCTCAAATTGAAGTCCCAATGGAATTTCGATTAAAACTCCTGATACCCATACCTCAGTGTTTCCCTCATTTCAAATAATATCAAGCTGAATATTTTTTAATAACTTTCTGAGTGTATATACATGTCAAAAATATTTTAGCCTAGTACATGCTCATAATGTGGTATGTGTGTTTTCAAAGCTGACTTCAGTGAGGATTTTTATGCAGGGTGTGTTTTATGTCCAAAATAACAAGCATAAAAGATGATTATTTGCCAGGAGGTATCATTCAAACAACCAAACTATGCACTTCTTGGCCTTGGGTCAATCATGCTATCAATTGCCTTAAATAAAATCAAACTCTGGAGCAAGAAAAGTCACAGATTTAAACAACAGTCAAGCTTGTGATGCCGTTTGGATTAGCAGAAAGGATATTGCTGAGGCTGAATAAGTATCACTGTCTTCTGTCAGCTAAGTAGACACAGCAGATATAGCAGAGCTGATTGCTGGAAGGAGAATTATGTGTAGAGTGATCTCAGTTTTTAAAAACCATCTCAGGTTTTGTTCAAAATATTCAGTGCTTGCACTTACAAGCTTTTATATTAGTTCTTTGAAGCACACAGATCAGGAAGGTGCAGCTGTATTCTCCTTCTTGAAAATCCAGAAAGTTTTCAGCAAGGTTTCCTCACCAATGCCTGCTACAAAAACTAAGCTGCCATGGGATAAGAACCAAAACTCTAACATGACTCTGTCTGATTAAAAGATAGGAAAGAAAAGGTTAGGAATGAAAGGTGGAGAGAAGTCAAGAGTGAAATCCTACAGGATCTGTGTTCTGGCCTGTGCTGTTCAACATGTTCATAAGTGATATGGAAAAAGGAGTGAATAATGAGGTGACAAATTACACTGATGATAGTAAGTTATTTAGGGTGGTAAGGACAAGGGCCTCTTCATGGTCAAAGAAGAACCTGACAAGATAAAGTAACTGAGTAAACAGAAGATATTTGATGTAGGTAAATGTAAAATAACGCATAAAAGAAAGAGCAATTCTAGTTTTACCTGTTCCGTGGTGGGTCTCAAGGTCTGTTGCCGCAGTCTTTCACAAATGAGATCTTTGTGTTACAATACACACTTCCATGGAGACACCATTTCAATTTGCAGAAACAGTGAAAAAATAAAT
The DNA here is from genome assembly GCA_013400735.1 of Pomatostomus ruficeps. Classification (NCBI taxonomy): domain Eukaryota; kingdom Metazoa; phylum Chordata; class Aves; order Passeriformes; family Timaliidae; genus Pomatostomus; species Pomatostomus ruficeps. The sequence goes on from VYZT01046741.1 coordinate 77,715, forward strand.
CATATGTTAGGCACTGGTAGCAAACAGAGGAGAAAAACTACTTTTGATTATGCTGCCAAAGCGCCTGAGGTGGTGCTGTCTGGAACAGCGCATACGGTTCTGGCCTCTGTACCTCCACAAAGGTGTAACAGAGCTGGGAAAAGGTCTGGCAGAGAAGCGCTGTCAAAGTAGGGCACAGCCTCTGAAAGGAGTGACTGAGGAGAGCATGAGATACCTGAAGAGATACAGTACTACTCTCTAAAATCATGCTTCTGCTATAGAAGACAAATAGGAAATAGATATCTACTGTCTCTTACAACACAAACGCAGTCAAAACACAACAATGAGACCTTCTATGGAACTAATGGGTGACAACTGTGAAAGAAAAGGGTGGGCTATTTCTTCTGGAAATCAATGGTAAGCTGTGGAACACCTTGTGACTGAATAACTTGGATGCTAGTTGGTGCTTGAGTTGAAAACAGTAGACATAAAAGCAGTTCCAGACTAGAATACTCCCTAAGCTACAACTAATGTGAGACTGAGGTTGTATTTTGAGGAAATATTATTGCAGACCTGCACTGTTCTTGCCGCCTTCCCTAGACATCTGATACAGACACTCTCGGAGACAGGACTCTCATCTAGATGGACCTCTGGTGTGGACTAGCCAAACTGCCTTAGATTCCTGTATTTATGACTCAATATCTCTGTTAGCCTTTTTACATTTCAGTGGAAAAATGAACCTTTTATTAGGAAAAGTAAAAATGCTCCCCACCTCCCCAAGCCAGAAAAACCCCAAGTGTTTCTGGTCAGTTCTTGTATAACTTTAGCTGAATAATCATTTACAATCAGTAAATAGTTTGATGGTCACAAATGTTTCCTTGGCCATTTGAATTTTACATGGAAAACCAAGGTGTGAATCTTTCCCTCCATGCTCAATAAACACACCCTCATATTTCTCTTCTGGATCAACTCACTACAGTGTTTTCAATGCTGCTGTTGGAAAAGCTACAGGAATACTTCCATGGGCCACTGTAAAAACTTCTGTTCCTTTCCATTTGCTGTTTTTTACTCAAATAAAATCATCTCATATGACAAACTTTTGAGATGTACTGTTTAGTCACATCATAGAAAGCTACATTAGGACATTAGTCAGGCAATATTCCTTATCCAATCTTTCTACAAGCCTCTCCCTTGTATGATAGAACTTGACCTGGCAATTATGGAGCACAGAGGAATGACTCATTGTGTCAGTCCCAGAGGGTGTACAACAGCCAGGAATAGCAGCACTGCCATCCATTCCAATAAAAATAAGAAATTCAGAGTCGTTGAAATGACAGACATGAATACTGTTCTTGCAGAGGAGATAACAATGCTACCAACCAGAAAGAAGAGGAACTGTTGCTAAACAAAAGGAGATTTTTGACAGGCTGTGATAATAAGGAGTCCTCAGTTGGCAGGCAGACGGAACACATCCTGCAGAACATCTTTAAGTCAAGGGATGCCTGTTTGCCAAAGTGCCTGCACAGGAATAGTGTGATGCAAAACAGGAATGAAAGATAGAACTAATGTGGCAGAAATCAGCATCAGGGATGGAAATTTTAAAAGGTAACACAGCCTTGTGCCACTGTGATGCTTGTCCTTGAACTTTTTCTTGTCGAAGTTGCCTGTTGCAGCAGAATCTCTTTCCAATCTTTCTGAATGTCCTGTCAATCACAGAAAAACTCAAAAGTTTTTAGGAAATCCTCATTTAGGAAACTCTTCTCTACCACTTATTAATTTCCCTGTCATCAATATGAGACATTTGTATTTATTATTTTTTTCAGCTGCAAATGCCTTTTGTTGTAGCAAAAAGTAATCCAATATAATTTTCTTTGATTGTTGCTTGGAGAAAATAAAGTTATTTTGCTGTTTCCTTCTGTCTTAAATAGAGAGAGTAATTTGAAGATCTTAGTATTTTTCATTATAAGAAAGAAAGAGAGAGAGAGAGAAGGCAAAGAAAGACTTTACTATCAGTAATTACTTCCTCCTCAGTTCTAACAATAATTATTTAAAATCTAGAAAATGTGTTAACTCAGATTTCCCTACAGCTCTGTCTCTCTAGCTTGTCAGAAAGAATTTACGGGGCCACTTAACTACTATTTATTGTGAATATTACTCTGGTAAGAGAAAGATATAAACATACAATATCCTTCAATGACTCAAAAAAACCAACCTGGAAGATAGAAACCTAATTGGCAATTGAAATAACTAAAGTGATAGAGGTTTTCTTCCAGGAAATTTTAATTGAAGGCTGGGTATTTTTATAGAACACATTTGATTCAATGCCAGCTTTTGAATTTCAAGCAAGAATTCAGTCAGGAAAGTCCTGTATTATTGAGGCCCTTGAGAGCAATGTGTCCCTTTTATAGGTAAAGAAGGGTAGGTCCCCTAAAGTGAATCACACCTATGACTGAGGAGTGGCAGCCAGTCTGGCAGAATCAGCTATTAAATGGGCGTTTTGGGGAGGGATCACTTTGAGCTGGTGCTCAGGGGTCTCAGGCTGTGTGAACAGCAATCTGAAGCCCACGCTTTCAAAAGCCCTTGGTGGCTACTTGAGTACTCCTCGTTCCAGATAAAGAATTCCAGGTTGGTGGCAATTCTTTTCAGTTTCAGAGAACAGCTCACCCTGACAGTGCCTGATCTCCTCTACTTCAGACACCACAAAGGCAGTTTTCTCTGCACACCCAGGCATCAGCTTAATCAAACTGAAATGAAGAACTTCCTGAAGTCATAGGAAATGGGAGCTCTGATCCTCCTCCCTGAAGAAGGCAGGGTGTCCATAAGACAACCAAGGTGATGAGATGGGATTTGTAACAAGTCTGAGCCTGTTTTCCTTGAAGGCTTCTTATTCTACCGAGACCATGTTCTCAAGTGCTTTCTTACATTCCAATGGTTGATGCTTTTAGTCACTTCCTAATCTAGCAGAGAAATGACAGTGTCTTGTCTGAAAGGATGCGTTTGTCAAGACACCAGTGTGGGCTTTATTTATTTTATTTTACTTTTAATTTTTCCATAAAAGCCTCTGGTTTACAATTTCCAAGAACCTACTTTGTTTTCTGGAAGAGCTCTATTTTGCCACATAGCAACATCAGGGAAAAATATGTAATAGATTTACAATGATAATAATTTCAAATGTACATTACAAGACCAAATGGGGGACGATAGTGATTTATATATGGTTCTAAATACCTGATTAGAACAAACCATTGCAACTGGTTTTAGATACCCCTTCTCCTTTCCTCTTTGTAAAGAAATCTTGAAGATAGGGAAATTGGAAATATTTTGCAAAATTCTTGACTTGAAAAGCAAAACATTGAAAGCAAATTTATCTGAGGGCACTGGGAGATGCCACAGAGGTTTTCTGGTTGCGCTCCTTGGATTTCCAGACATTAACTCTTTTTACTTCAGTGTTTATCAGTAGCTGAATCCTCTATAACTCTTAGGAGTTCGCTCTTCCACTTACATTCCAAAACATAATAATAAAAAAGAAGCTGTTCAGAAGAAGATTATGACACAGACTTCCTGCCATCACAGCTATGTGCTAGCTTCTTCTGCCACCACAACTATGTGCTAGCTTCAGCAGGGCTGCTTGGCTGTTGCACTCAAAGCATGCTGACATTTGCTGGTGCCTCTGTGAGCAACTGGCATGATTTGTGATCTACTCTCTGGGCAGGTGAATGGCAGGAAAATGCAGGCAGTGCACTTAGCTGGTAGGCACCTGTCCTTGCAATCCAAATCCCTGGCTGACATAAGGGAGACAGTGTATTGCCATTTCTGCCCTCTTAGCTGCTGCTACCAGCACCTTCTTAGTTATTTATTTTTAGCTGGGACTGAGAGGAAAGGGGCAAAGCAAGTTCCACAACAGATTCACATGTAGTTTGCTACCAGACTGTTTCTTGGAGTTTATCATGCTCAGTATCACTTATGGATTGTTATCTTGCAGCATAAGAAAGGACAGAAGGAAATGAAGGAGAGCCAGAGGATATTAGAAGCAACACCACCAGGTTTTGATTCTCTGCAGCATTACACTAACGGATAAGCAAAATGCATTTAAATTTAATTCACAGTCAACATACGTGGCTGGAGAATGTAGTCATTTGTTTACAAGGTTATTTTGCTTGTAACTGTCATTCTTGGACAGAACTTTTCATGTGTGGAAATCAAACCCCAAAACCAAAGAAAGAGAGGAGAAACAAAAAAAAGATATGAACATGTGCCTTGCCCAGCTTCTTCACTTGTGCTTTCTTTAGCACCCATCAAGGAAAGGGGTGACTTTGATTCATCTTTCTGCAAATCTGCAAAATGGTGTTGAATCCACTGAATCTGCATCAAAATATGGGATTCTGTGTGTCATGAGATGACTGAAGCTCACAAACTTTGGCTCAGCTTCAGAGTCTCAGAGCATGAAATACAAAAGTATGCCTGGTCCTATTAGGAACAAGCCTCAAAGGACAAACTGAAAGTACACAACAGCAGAATTCTTGCTGGGGGGAGTCACTATTTCCTCCTTACTGTTGTGGTGAGAGCCGTGAAATGGCTGAAGTCTCTGGGAGTAGGAAGCTTGCTATTGACATCTATTGATGAAGAGGAGAAAAGCAGCTCAGACTGGCCTGAGAGCACCATGTATCAGAGGACGAATAGGGCTGGGAGCCGTTTGTGAGCATCAGCTGGTGAACAAAGGGAAACAATTAAACCAACCTAAGTTTATTTTCTTATTTTCTTTTTTTTTTACCTCATTTGCTAGAAGAACTTTTGGGTAGAGATCTGTTTTGAGAAAGAGATACAGTTTTACTTCACAAGAATTAAATTCAAAGGTCAGATCATAAAAGTTTGCAATTTACAGTTAGCTATGTGAGTAGAGTGATTTGTGCTGCAAGTCATTCCATTTTTATCCTCTTTAGGTCATCAGCTCTTGTCCTAAAAAGTTATACAATAGGCTAGCACTTTGCCTTTTTCTACCAGAAATTAAAATAATTTAATACCCATCATTGTGATTCCCCAGTGCTTACAGTGTTATCATGTAATGGCTACATATATACATAAATCCCAGCTTTCATTGTGTATACACATGCATGACCAGAGGATCATTTTCATATGCAATTATTTGCTATAGTTCCCTTATTACTAAGTGTTGGTTTTGTCCATTTGCCAAATTTTCAGCTTTTGAAGAAGAAATATAGAAGGGAATTGCCATCAGGTTTCCATTTCTAGTGTTTCAGTTTGCCTTATGTCATAAAGCCCTTTGATACACATAAATATGTTTTCACATGCATGTGAAGAATTGTTTTCGAAGTACGGCATGGTCCCGCAGACAAGGAAAACTGCCTGAACATGCTTCCAATCATGGTCCCAACACAGTCCTGATGTGTTTGTCTGTAACTCTTCACAAAGTAAATGTTCACTCTTCTGAAAAGTTCACTTTTCTGAAAGTTAGCCCTAACTTTCTTGGAAAGAACAAACAGATCCAAACAACAACAGCAAAACCAAGCATGAATGTATTAAACAGCTATTTAAGCCCTCAAACAATATGACCTTTCTTGTGCATCAGCAGGGAGCTAAGCTTTCCCCAACAACACTCTGTGATGGATGGCCATGCATTTGTGTCAGCCCAGATGGCAGGACTAGCACCTTTAAGGAGGGTCATGCATTTTTCCTGTTTGTACGGGGCTTGGAAATGTTGGGAGGGAGAAAGCAAACTTCTCAGATCATATGAAAGAAGGCTTAGTGCACAGCCCTTCTACCTCAGGGTCTGCCCAATTCAAGGACAAACCCCTGTTACCTGAACTCAGGAAGAGCACAAATAAAAGACAAGATAAGAGGTGCAGGAGAATACGTGCAATTAGCAAATCCACAGAGGAATCAGAAGCCCAGAACAGAAGCTGTTCCTAGCTTTTGGGTTTTTTTTTCTATGTCTAACAAATCGCAAGTTCTTCAGTGCTAAATAAAAAAGAGTAAGTACCAACAGCTCAACAGAAGTCTTCTCTTGAAACTCTTACAGCAGATTTTGGGAAGACTCTTAAATCTACAGAAATCCCAGCATGAAAACAATATTCATCCCAGGTTTTTTCCACATGCCAGTATTACAGCACACATAGAGCCATGCGATTGCTTTAGTCAGAAAAGCAAAGTGCATGGACAAATTAGGATGTTCAAAGCACTAAATAACTGGATCACATCACCTCTTTTATACTGGCAAAGTAGGGACATTAAAATACAAAGTTGTTTGGTTTTGTATAAGTCAAAATACAAATTTGATAAGCACAAGCATCAAGTAATGTTTTGCTTTGCTGTGAAACCTTCAGACCTCCCTGAAATAATGAGGAACTGTCCTCTCTGAGAGGCAGACATATTCCTTGATAGGTACCCTGAAGAGGTGGACAGAAGTTAACAAACTCTTTACCTCCTCCTGATGTCCTCTGTGAACACCAGCAGTTTTATGTATGGGCAGAAACATATGTTTCTGTCTATATGGTGGTATAACTAGACATTGAAATAGGACAAAAGCACTTGGCTCACCTATGCTCTTAGATGCAGCACTGAAATTCAAACATCCTGTGTTTAATCCGTTAGCACAAGAAGATAACTGCCTTTTTATTAAAACTTGGCGATCTGTTTCATATTAATACAAACACTGAAGAGAGGAGTATAAATTCTTAGTGAGCAATGCTCCAAATGTACATTTGATTAAAATGATGCCTCTTCAGAGAAGTAGACTGTATTTATATATATTGGATTGAACACTTATATTTTTTGGCAGACTCACATATAGAATTTGCATGTTAATATGCCAGTATGGATATGCTCTTTTTAAGTAGCATACATCAGAACTCACATTGTTTTCCTTTGGGTCCCTACCACAACATCACCAACTGTAGGGGGTAGATGAGGCTTTTAAGAAAACCTAGGAATACAACACTGTTGAGCTTCACAACTTCTAAAATTCATTAACCACCAGCGTGTGTAAAATTTCATAATATCTGAAACATTTAACACTCATGCCCATGAGGATGGAAACCTAGGAAAGGGTAAGAAAAAATGACTCAGAGATGTATATCAGCTAAATCTACAGATCATAAATTCACAATGCATTTCATTGTCATTCATACTACCTGCCAAGCAAAAAAAACCTTAATTGGAGACTGGCAGACTTCATCCTATGACATGTTTATGAGGCATCACTTTCTTAGTACTATTAATCCTTCTCCTTAAAAACCTGAAGTTTTATACTTGGAGTTCCTCTACTGTTTCTGAAGACAAGAAGATTCCAGAAATTTGAAAACACAGGGTATAGTATATTAGAGCTTTCTCTACTGCATAGCCCTTTTTAAATTTTCTGTTTTATTTTCTCAGATTTTCAGTAATAATAATAAGAGTAACAACAAAACCACTTCTAGCTACCCACAGATTATTTCCATGTAGTCTTGGCCAAAAGAGGTGTTTTTTATTGTGCTCTTTAAAAAAGTAACACTTGAAACCCTCAAAATGTTTCCCACGTGCTTCAGACTGGAAATGACTAACCTTAAAAGCAGTTGAGCTAGATTTACTTTGCAGAATAAGATTTGCCCATCAAGAGAGATCTGAATAAAAGTAAATTAGATAGATATATTCAGAATTAAGTTATGAAGTTGGCTATATCATGCAGGTGCCTCTGAAATTGTCTGCTTTGGACAGCATCACCCATGCCTATGAAGCTTGTGATCATATGATCCTTGGGTGCACTGTCAGGAGTGTGTGCTCCACTGAGTGGTTTCAGGTACCCAACCTGAGAGCTGTACTGCAAGAGTCAGCACTGGGCACTTCTCACAGGCACTGTTAGGAACAGCATTTTAGAGAAATAGTCTGGAGGGTATAGTTTGTTAAAGAAAGGCAGTAAAACTTTCTGAAAGTTGGTCAGGAGAAGGAAAGGAATTCCTCAATATAATTGAGGGATAAAGAGAATGGAATTCTTTCTGCAATATGTGCTTGCGCTTTGCAATTGCTTCAGTCAATCCCTAAAAGCTGCTAATCCATTTGATTGGATGGGGCTCTTGAGCAACTTGATTCACTTGTAGAAGTTCCTGCTCATGGGAGGGGGGTTGGACTAGATGACCTTTAAAGGTCCCTTCAGACTCAAACCCACCTAAGATTCTATGATTCTATTTAAGAACTAGGTGAGACAAAGTATTTAGATGCTTATGAACTAGGTGTCAGACTTTAGAGAACAATCCAGTATCCATAGTCAGGTACAGAAATTTCCAGCATTGTCCAGTGAGAGAGAGAGGTTGCAATGCTCAGTGATTGTAAGTCCCTCCCTTCAGTGAGTAGGCACCTGGCTGGGGGCTGCAAGGAGTCACCGACGGCCATCTGCACACCTGGCATCCACTCACACAGTTCCCCAAACACAGTACCTGACAAATCAGGCAGCCTCTGCCAGTCCTGCCTATCGTTTGGTAGTGTTTGAGTGTTACAGCCCTTGGCCATGGAGTAGAGAATTGAATGGGAGGTATCAGTGCCCTGCTCAGTCTTGATGAGCTCAAATTTCCATTTCCCAGGAAAGCATCCTAATCACAAATAGGGAGGTGCTGTATAAATGTGAACAGCTTCTGAATGACAGGAATGGAGATTTTGGACCTTAATCTGCTTGACTCTGGCTGCAATTCATAAATCTTTGAAGGAGAGGGGAGACGTGAACCCGGAGTCCTCTACCCAGCAAGGGCCCATGCACATTGCTAGCCATATGGGTATGCTGCTTGAGTATCTGGTGTTGGATTGGGGCAAGAAGGACAGACAGTGCAGCTCTTCAGGAACCTCCCACAAAATTACTTCTGTCTCTGTGAGATGTCAGGATGAATTGCCGCTTGCAGTAGATTGTGCAGCTGTTCAAACTGTGATTGTGCTGCCCTCTGGGTGCTTGGCTCTCTCTCACACTGAACATGCCTCTGAGCAAGAAATTCCCAGATAATAGTGGTTAGATAACATGCCAAAGTAGTTGATACTATTTTTTAAAAGGTTTTATCCCTCTTCCCCTCCCTTAATCTAGTGGTTGACATCTTAGATATTGAGCTGCTTGGGGCAAGGCCCATGTGGTCCTATTTTTAGAACATACCCAGCACATTATAGGCCATGATGCAAGCCAAATATGTTATTGTAAGTCAGTATTGGAAAAAGGTTGTTAAGGGCAATGCATTTTGGATGTTGCTGAGCAGGCTGTGGGGACTGCTGGATGGTGTGCAGTGGATTTTCTTCTTCCTGCTCAAATGCCTCCTTCTTGTTTCAGTTGCTGGGAAAGTGGCGACTCCACTGAAGATACTTGCTTACCTGATTTCATGCCCGTGACATTTTATCAGATTGTTTACCTGCTCCCATCTCCTTAAGGTTGAAAGAAAAAGGGATCACTGGCTTCTTCTTAGTAATTCTTACTTCTTCTGAACATCTTGGCAACTGCAGATTAATTTTCTCTGTACTGTTTATGCAATTCCAGGCTGCTGTTAATGACACTTGTTGAGAGAAGTTGCTTTAAAAATCGCTTAATGTCTTCAGCGCCTTCTGTATTTCCCTAAGAGTGACCTAAAAACTTTTCTTTCTCCAGCAAACTCATTTTAGACTAATGCAAATCCTCTCTCAGCTAGGTATATTTATGTATTTATGTATATATGTATGTATGTATGTATGTATGTATGTATGTATGTATTTATTTATTTATTTATTTATTTATTTATTTATTTATTTATTTATTTATTTTAACAAGCCCTTTTCACTAGTTTCTAACATCTTGTCTATCAATACACATATTGATAGATGAGTTAACTTTCCATGTTTTGAAAAACTTCTGTGTCATGGTTTGACCCTGGCTAAGTGCCAGGCACCCACAGCAGCCGCTCACTTGTTCCCTCCCCTGCCACAGCTGGGCAGAGGAGGGAAGGAGAAGGGGGGGAAAAAACCCCAGGGAATTAACCCAAAGGTCCATGAGTTGAGATAAGCAACCGGGAGAAAATGCTCCAAGGACAAACCAGGCTCAACTTAAGTTGCAAATTGAAATTTAGTACTACCAGAGTTAGAAGGAGGATATGAGAAATAAACTAAACCTTTAAAAGACACTGTTCTTTTCCCTCCCCACCCCTCCCTCCCTCCCACCAACAGTGCAAGTGGGGCAGGGTGTAGGGGTTCAAGTCAGTCCATTTCCAGAATCTTCTTCCCCTGCTTAGGGAGAGGAATTTTTTCCTCTGCTTTTGCCGTGGTGTCCCTCCCATGAGAGACAGTTCTCTGTGAACTTCTATGGCATGGGTTTTTTTTAACTCATCCATGGGGTGCAGTCCTCCAAGGACAAACGGCTCCAGCATGGAAGCAGGGGACCCCTCTCTTTCCAACCGGGTCTCCCACCTGGACTGCAGTTTCCTCTGACATCCACCCGCTCCAGCATGGTCACCTCCTCCACAAACTGCGGGACTTTTATCTCAGTCTCTGTCTCTCACTGGGCTGCAAATGCTACAGCTTCTTCCGGCACCTATGGCTCCTGTGGCTTCTTCTGGCATCCATGGCTGCTGCAGCTTCCGACATGTCCCTGCTCTAACGTTGGCACCTCACCCACGGACTGCAGGTGGATCTCTGCATCCCTCATGGACGCCATGGACTGCAGGGGGGACACCCCGCCTCACCATGGGCTCACCACGGCCTGCAGAGGAATCTCAGCTCCAGTACCTGGAGCACCTCCTCCCCCTCCTTCTCCACTGACCTTGGTGTCTCCATGTTGTTTTCCCTCACATGTTCTCACATCCTCCTCCTCCTTCTCTAACTAAAAACAGCTGTGTGCACACTTTGTTTTGATTTTTCCTTAAATATGTCATCACTGAGGCATAACCAACCTTTCTAATTGGCCCAAACATGGCCAGTGGCATGTCCATCATCTTCAGAGCTGTGAGAGATTGGCTCTGCTGGAAATGGTGAAGAATTCCAGAAGCTTCTCACAGGAGCCATCTTTATGGGGCCCCCTCCCCCCTACTAAAAGTACAACATTCTGTGATACAGCTCTGAGTGTTCATGATACAGAAGACTATTAATGATCTTTTTTTTTTGTGGCCTTATCACACAAACAATGTTTTCTGTTCTGTGCTTAGATAAATTGCCGATTGCATACCTGTGACACTCTGGAAAAGAAGCAAGAAGTTTTTACAGTAAGACTTTTAACTTCTGAACCAGATCTTGTGCCTGAAGAGATTAACAGAGTCAGAGACCTTCCAGTTAGCAGGAAGTATCTATTTGGAAGAGGAGAGAAAAGTAGAATTACTGTTTACACCTCTCAGGGACATTATGCTCTAACGTCTGTAACATATAATTATGTACTTCCAATTTTCCCTCCTATTACAAGTTCCATTTAGAAATCAAAGGAAAAAAATCTAACAAATACTATTAATTTATATTTAGAAACATCTAAACCATTTCTTTTCTGAAGTTTCATTTGTGATATCTACCCCTATGTCTTTATTTGCTTTGTTTCTCTTCACACTTCATAGGAAGATATGCAAAGCTTTATTTGTATGGGCAACTGGTATTGGTGATTTAAATGCACTGGTCTCAGGAATTTGTTAATTTTTATGTCTATCTCATTAAATGTCCCTTACACTAACATTCTAAAATATGCAAGCCTGTGCGTACATAGCACATTCTGTTCTGGTTGGTTTTGCTTCCTCTAGCAATTACAGGTGTCTGATCAACTTTTGCCATGCAGATCTGGGATACACTACATAGATTATTGTGTGAAAAATAAATTCAAAATTTTTGTAAAATCCAGTGAAACACACTCAAATTAGTTCTCATTTCTCTGTAGTTTATTGCTGTTTGTATAGTTCATCAAGAATGAGCTATTTCTCAAGTAAAGAACCAGACCTGACCATAAAGCTTCATAGGGATGTTCTATGAAGTGTTGATATAGTATCTTAAACTCACCCTAGTTTAAAAAAAAATAAAAGAAAATAAAGGTTTTAAACCACTTACTTCCAAGAAATACAGAGTAGTCCATGGAATTATCCAGGTATTTATTACACCCTTTCCACAGATCTGTTGAATATGATGGCCACAGCCAGTGGAATATGTATGAGCTTCTCAAGGAATTGTGTATGTGCCTAGTTTATTTCTGTGGTTCAAGCTTTATAAATTTATTTCTTTGAAACCATTTAGATTAAAAAAAAAAAAACAGATGATATCCCAAGGCAAAGTCAACGCTTCACTGTATGTACTGGAATAGATCACAGTGTAAATAGAGGAAAAATGAAAATAAAATTCCAGCTGAAATTCTTGTCCAGGAATAGTCTACCCAGATTTAAAGGTTACAAAATGCCAGAACCAAAGAAGTCTTTTCAACATTAATCTTATTTTCAAATTATTAATGTCCTTCCAATAATAACATTGGTTTAAAAATAATAATAATATTTACCATCTACTAAGTGCCAGGAATCAAACTCTTTGGGATATTAATTTTTAGTTCCTAAGTGACACATGGCAAGATAATGTTACTTTCCAGGATTTTCTGTGCTTGGGCTGGGGTCTCAAATGGGTCTGCATTCTCCAAATCTTTGAGAGCTGTCTCTGGAATGTGCCAAAAGCTTGTAACTCACTGTTGTTTCTATTAGATGCTGCTTCTTATTGCCACTGTTTAAGTAGGTCATTAGAACATAATAGAAACAAAATAGGAGGAAAAGGCAGGCTAGATGTGGAGTCAGGAGTAAATATGCACCTTGGACTACATCCGTTGTGAGGTTTTTTTCCATTTTAAATATAACTTATATAGTTTCTTTGTAAAATGTGTCTCACTTTTGCTGCCCGATTTCACTATGAAACAACACAAGATTCTCAGAGCTGGTGGTTTTGGGAACATATATGGCACTGCCAGGAACCAGGCGTGTGGGCTCTTGCAAAACCACAGGGGACCTCCATGTGTATGGATGTGACCTTACAAGAAATCCCTGAAATCTGCCATGCTTGTTCATACTTTTCTGGGCAGTAAAAGCAGGGAATACAGGTATTGCCCTTGTCAAAGATGAGAAATCTTAACAAGGAAATCCTCTTGGAGTGAAAACTTGGAAAAATCCTTCCTGTGGATTTTGCAACATAACTTTTAGTTACTCTGTGATTGATTCCAAAGCTAGCAAAGCAGCTATTCCTGACTGTAGTCAAAGGAAGCCGAAGTTCACCAGAAAATTATTTGGCTTATGCTATTTTCTAGAATGGCAGTTAAGTGGAGAGGAAATTCACACACATCCTCATGAAACAATATCCAGTGTGAAAATCATAAGTAAATTAGAGAAAATTTATTGAACTTGCTGATTCTTTCTACACTAAACACTATTACTTGTGGGGTTTTTGGGTTTAAATATCATGGTCATATTTATGATTTCAGAGTTAATGATGAATCCTGTTGTCAACATAAGAAAGTGATGAGTAATCAGACATCTTCAGAGAAAGCATTAATAATTTTACCAGCCTGATTTTTGTAGTAGTGTTGATTTTTTGTTCTTTAGGTCTGTATGTTCAATTATAAAGCTTTAAAGTGCTGCTGAATGAACCCCAGCTTGGTATATTTTCTATGATTTTATCTTTACATTAAAGTCTTAAATGACCATGTTTTCTCTGGGTGGTGGCACTTCCAGAAGGTATAGAAACAAGCTCCTCTTTGCCACCCAGGCAGCCTATTGCTATGCTGACCTGACAGTCAAACTGAATGGGCTGTCCTGAAAGCTGAAGAAATTCATTACAGTTTGGACACTTGTGCAGTGTCAAGTGATCTCAGTTCCTGAGGTTGGAGATGATGTGAGGAGTGATTAGCATGGCACCTGTCCAAGACACAGCAAGGGTTATTGCCATCCTTATGGTCAGCAACTGCACAAATATGAAATGGGCTGAGTTTGTGCAAGTCAGTTTCCACAAATTATTTGAAGTGTGGGGCTACCCCCTAGCTCTATTTATTATTCCAGTTCTTGGTGTAACACTGATGAAAAACTCTGTTTACATTAAGCTGTTCCCATTATTGGGACAGCATTATAGCCATTTTTCCCCAGTGCTGCCTTAGCCACAAAGTGCTGGCAAATGTGACGTTATGACAACCTTGTTTAAAAATATTCAGCGTAAGATGAGGAGCTGTATTTGTTCTGTAAACTCCTTGGTGTTTTAAAAACACAAACTTGCATGTCTGTCACCTTCTGGGCCTAAACACTCCTGCCATAGGATCTAAGGAAAATAAATATTTGTCCATTTCGTGTTAGGATTTTGGCGAGGCGGGGAGCATAGAGGAGTGGCAAAGGGAGGCGCCAATGGCCCCAACCAGCCGTGGGCTTTCTCAACGTGGCCATACAGTTCAGGGGAGCAGCTCCCCAGAGCCTCAGGTGAAAGCCCCTGTCTTGGATCCCCTTTGTGAGGGACCATGGATAGGCCTGGTGTGCCTAAGTCCATGCTTTCATTTTGAGCAATATTGTCCACAGTTAAAGACATACAAAGAAACCCATTTAGACAGTCTTTATTACCCTGGCTGCCTGGCATATCCTCCTCCCTGTGATCGCAATAGGCTTGGCAGCCAGAATAAAAGGCGGTTCAGAGCGATTTTACTGGTCTGTTGTCACTGTCAATAAGTTATAGCTCTGTTTTTAATAGCCAGCCCCTGGGTAACACGGCCTCCACCCACAGCCCGGCAGACATCTGAGTGCTTTTCACGGCAGTGGCAAATGGATGGCTGCATATTACATAACGCGCCACTGCCAGGCCCAGCACAGGCCCATGTGTGATGCGTTAGGCAAAGTCTCGAATAAGCCCATGAAAAGTGCACGCTTGCAGATTCGGGTCTGGCTGTAAATTCTGCCAGATGGCTGCTGTGCCCTGCGCCAAGCAGCAGTGCTGCACCCAGCACAGAGGCAGAGGCACCCTGGGCGCCTGCGCAGGCCTCGCTGGGGAGACCAATGTGCCTGTTTGTCCCTGTGGAGGTGGCCACACATAGGCCTTGCTGGGCAGACAGCCACATCTGGCCTCTCTGGGGATGTGGCTGCACGTGAGCCTCTCTGAGGAGATGGCCATGTTTATGCCTCTTACTGGGACCAGCAGGTTTGTGAAGAAGCAGAGGAGATGCCATGCATGGTGCATGGCTGAGAAACGGTTTGTGAGGCAATGGCCCCCCAGGGCAGAATAGCAGTGCATGAACAGGAATTATTTTGAGGGTCACTCCTTGTCTGCTTAGAAAGGGACATGCAGTTCTTCAGGAAAGGACAAAAACAGAGTGTTGCTCTAGGCATTTTCTGAACCTTGTTCACCTGGAAAGCCTGTTGCAGCAGCCTGTGTAGTGATGTCAGGGTTTGGGATACTTTTTCCTTTTTTTTGTCTCTCTGTCTAAGAATTTTTCCCCATTCTAGTTGCTGGGGGATGATAATGGGTGAGTGATTAGTTGCTGGGAGGCGATAATGGGTAGGTGATTAAGAAAAGACGAAGAGTTGGCTCTGAGATGGGTGCGGCTAGCTAGCACTTATCTCAGATTCCCTGATATCTGAGATTTCTCCTCAGAGGGGGGACAGAGATACTGGGGGACTGGGACTAGTTAAAAAGAGCAAAGCACAGTTGGAGGGTACCTTCTTTGCTCGAGGACATGGAGAGGAGAGGGAGAGAGACTGCTTGGAGCTCCAGGAAGAATCTTCCTCCACCATGGGCTTCTGTTTTCAGCTGTGTGTTTTTACCAACTCTCCACCGTCCACTCCAGCGTCTCGAGGGAAGGAAACTCGGGATCCCCGAGCCCCCCTTTCCCCTCTCAGGGGAGTCATTGCACCNTATATATATATAAATTTATTAGTAAAGGACTGTTATTCCTCTTTTCTCATACCATTGCCTGAAAGCCCCTTGATTTCAAAATTTTATCAATTCGGAGGGAAGGGGGTTACATTTTCCTATTCTAAAGGAGGCTTCTGCCTTCTTCAGCAAATACCTGTCTTTGAAACCAAGACAAGTGACAACCATCTCTCTGCTGGGGACTACCAGCTCCCTGACTAGCAAGGGTGGTGTGAGGGCTTCAGGAAGGATGGGAGCCTAGGTGTGAGCACTGCAGATGTAGCAGGGTTGTATATCTCTTGGTTAAAATAATAAATCAGATCTCAGAATGAAAGAAATAATTTAGAGTATTGTGTAGGTGTATGTCACTGTTTCAGACATATCTGATAATAAAACCTAGGTCTTACAGAGTCATCAAATCACATGGAATTATAGAATGGTGTCAATTGGAAGGAAGCTGTAAAGGTCACCTAATCCAATCCCTCTGGAATGAGCAGGGACATCTTCAACCAGATCAGGTTGCTCAGAGCCTTATCCAGCCTGTCCGTGAATGTTTCTGGGGATGGGGACTCTATCTGTTCCAGTGTTTTACCACCCTCTAGATCAGAGTCTTTAGATCTCAAAATAGTTTATGAAGGAGAGCAGAGGGAAGCTGGCAGGAGGAGACTTTTCAGAGAAGCCCTGGCAGTCCTGTTACTGCAGTTAATGACTATTCCTTGAACAATGGGCAGTAACAACTGTAGACTCAGAAGTGACTACACTCTTGGTTTGATGGCAATCCCACCTACTGAATAGGAAACTCTGAGAGGGAAGGCATCTTGTGCTTTTCTCTGAACTCAAGGCAAGTGCTATAACTTGTCTTGGATGTACATAGAATACTTGGATACCGTGCTGATGGGGATAGGGGAACATAACCAAACAAACAATTTCAGCTAAAATACAAGACAGAGGCTTGGCTAACAAGTCGTGTTGGATCATAACTACGGGGTCATACTACAGAGAGTTCTGCATGTGGCTGTTTTAATGGGGATACAAAGCAATGACTCACCCAGTGCTTTGTGCTGTAAGTTGCTAGATCATGAACATG
The DNA here is from genome assembly GCA_013400735.1 of Pomatostomus ruficeps. NCBI lineage: Eukaryota > Metazoa > Chordata > Aves > Passeriformes > Timaliidae > Pomatostomus > Pomatostomus ruficeps. The sequence goes on from VYZT01046741.1 coordinate 94,594, forward strand.
GCGCAGCTCAGTTTCCAGCTAAGAAACACTTCATTCAGCAGTTAAGTGGGTTGTTATCTGGAAGTCATTTTGTATGTGATTTACAAGGAACGTACAGATCTCCATTACCAGTGTGAAAGACCACCAATATAAAATACAGCAAATGGGATTTTTATCTTTCAGCACACAGCAAGAGTGGATGAATGAGCACACTTTTCAGGCCGTATGTAATCAGTCTAGTGTAAGACATTATGTCCAAAACAGACTAAACTTAGGACTGCTTTACATGACTTCTTACCTTTAAATATATTTGACAATCTGCTCTCCTGATATCTTGAAAGTTTTCTGTGGCCAGTACAAGATGTTCATCACCAACATAAAATGGTTACTGATGCAATGGGAAGCTATAATGTCAGAGGAATCTGCTGACAGGCTAAGGAGCAAACACTTAACAAAAATCAGCGTCCATTTCTATTTTGCATTTTAAATCAGCTTCAATGATTTTTCAAGATGAGAAAAATGTGCATGGAATAGAAAAGCAGGCAAGAAGTGAATGAATACTTCTAAACAGACATGAGGAAACTGTAAAAGAATGGGAAGTTAAAAAACAAACAGAATTTAGCAGCAACTGTCTATCTTTCATATTTTGCAGAGTTATTTTGTAACAAGGAAGAATCTGAGAGCAGAAGAAAACAGAACATCTTAAACTTTGCATCTGGAGCAGATATGAGTATCCTTAAAGCAAATAATTTCTAGGCCTGGTTTTCAGGAAGTACAAAGCTTTTTAATTGTATTCAGGAAATTGTCATTAATGTAAAATTTGGATTAACAGTACTCTCCCTCAGTCTCAGAGTGTATGAACAATCAAGAGACTCACAGACCTGTTGGGCACCCTGACTGGGAAGTGAGAACTCAAGACATAATGACACTTGGATCATTTCATTCACTTAGGTGGGCTCCAATCTGTCAAGCACTTAGGATGTAATGATTAAGACTTTGTAAACAAATGGGAAATTGTATTCTTGCCAATATTTAGTATTTTATCCTCAAAAATAAATTGAAAAAAAATACATTAAATAAAACATTTTATTTAAACCAAACAAAATCTCAGGTGCATGAAAGGAAATGATTGGAAACAAATTGCATAAATGTCAGAACAATTATGATTTATTTCTTTTCTACAAAAATCAAACCAGGAAAAATATTTTCACAGACAAAGCTGTTAAACATTCCCCACTCAAACCTGCAAATAGATTTGGGATGACCAAACCCACATGTTCTGTGGTTTCCTGAAGTTATTTTCCCCCAGTTCTTGTGTCTAACTTTGCATTTACAGGCAGTTTATTTGAAGGCAGCAGGGCAATTCTGACCTAAAAAAATGCCAAGCATTTCCAATACGCAGCCTTTATGTATGTGTTACAATCCATCTTGAGAATTTAGAGTCCATCTTATTGTGAGTAATCACATGGATATTAAGAGACGAATTTTACATGAACATTGCCTTCTGGTTTTGCTGTGTTAATTGATAATAAATGTTCTCTGTTTGCCAACATAATTGCGTGAACTCGGAAGCAAATGGATTTAAATTGGGAATGAATTTTTGTTTATATGTTTATGTCTCACACAGATTTTAAAATTTGTGTAATGTCAGAGCAGGAAATTAATGTGTCCTATAATCTCAGTGTTGTGTATTTATAACTTGGGTTAAAGGTGACATCATAAACTTCCAGAAAGTCCTTGTATATAGAAAAAACAATGAGGGGGAGAAGACTGCTGACCTCTCATTCACATCAAGAACACTCAACCATAAAATCAAAGGTTCATATCAGTGATTTTTGTAAGTCAAAAATTTCCCTGTGTGGTGAATCTGTGACAAGAAATGCATAGCTCCTTCTTGGAGATAAAGAGTTTGCATGTCAAAATCCTTTTAAGCTGTGGGGATTTGGGGTTTGATGATTTAATAAATAGTCCTTTTTACAAAAACTAGTGAAGGAGAAATTTAAGAAGAAAATAGAGTTCTTCCCAAATAATCTCACAAGGATAAGGAAAAGGGCAATTTCTTTTCTGTCTTTTAAGGGGACAGGTCTTGGGACTGTGGATGATGAGAACTCAGGGTCCTCCACTCCTTGGTTTCTGTAGCAGTAGGAAAAAGTCTTTTGCTGGGAAATTCAGCAAGGTTATGTGTATGTGTGAGCCTCTTCCACTACTCTCCAGGAATGACCTGCCCCACTGCTTCCTCATACACTCTTCTCATTCTCCTATTTTTCCCAAAGTTAACAAGTCTGGAAATAATTAAGAAATCCAGTCGTCTCTCTAGCACTACATAATTCAATTTACTGCTCTGTGTGTGAAAATTTGAGCTCAAGGCAGTGTTTATCTGTTATAAAAATGCTTCCTTGTAGGGGAAGAAACATTCTTCCTGGTTGCTTGTGGCTCATGTCTAATTACTTAAATCATTAAAATCACATGATTAATGATTACAAGTTAGAATTTTTACCATTGCTGTTTCAGAGTACACAATGCTTTATTTCTTGAAACACAAAACACAAAAATATAAAGTAGAAGGTACTTTTGCAGTGTCTTCACCATCATCCAATCCAGATTTGAGAAAAACAACATGATAATAGCCCCACTGTGTAAACATGAATCACAATGACAGATTCTTGACTGGACTTGAGGAATAATATAAATAAATTGGGAAGTTAAGAAGCAGTGCTACCTTACAGTCTTTGTAGTCTCATACTGCTAACCATACAAATGCTTGAAGCTGTAAAAGAACTAATTTGATTTTTAAATAAACATGCCGTGTCATGATTTTTTCATTTTTAAAGGATTTTGCATATCTGTTGTTTGTCCAGCATTAGAACTGGGAGCATAGGAATGGTAGAGCTTCCTAATACATAGAGCATATAGGGAAGTAAAGGGCTTGTTTAGATGGGGTTATCCATAGGCATTTTCCTGCATTTCTTGCTTAGAGTAATATACTCCACCCCACCCATCTCTGGTCGTGGTTGGCCTTGTGTCAAGATTGCCCTCACTGGCTGTATCTACATGTGCAACTGGATTATAAGGGATCATTCCCTGTCTGTGAGGTCAGCTGTCACAGAGCATCCAGAGCCACATTACTGACATCTTGCAGGGGATGATCTTTGCCTCATGCAGACTCCCACTGCTACAGAGAACTAGCTGAAACCATGCCCAGGACCACCCTAGCCATTTAAAATATAGACTGTTGAATCTATTGCATTTATTTTAGTAGTTAATAAACTGATACTTAATTTATGACCCCAGATGCTGAGATTGTGTTGCGCACACAGAAGAAAAGGAATATTTCTTTTATATGCATCTTCATAACCTTCTTGAGATGCAGGACAGGCACGGCAGCTGAGATGTGTATAGAGAGCAGCAGAAACAGCCACAGTCAAAAGTGTGTGGAACTGTTTTCTTGCTCAGGGTTTGCAGAGATGTGTAGAGGTTGATCTTGCACTACAGGCCACTTGGCATATGGAGGTAAAGGGAAGCAATTCAAAATACAAATATTTACTGAATACGGCTCTCTTAAAGCCATAGATACTAAATTTCCAAAGAAACCATGACTAAGAAGAAGCATCCTTCATCTCTTTCTGCTTGGCTAGTCAACCTTTGTTATATGACTTGTAAAACTGTTAAGACATATATGAGATTGTAAAAAAAAAAAAATTAAATTGAGTCCAACTGTTACTTTAAAAACTTTTCTGTTTGACTTAAGGTATTTTGGTGTGTCTCCAGACATACTGTGGCACAGTATTTGGCAATACAGTTTCAGGTAGTTTGGTTACAGAACAGAAAGGTGGGCTCTGGAGGATCTGTATTTTCAGTCTCATTCAGTACCACTGTGGTATTTTTAGTGTTGTTGCAGTATGAACAATGATATATCTGCCTGACCATGAACTATCTTTGTAAGAGCTGGACAAAATAAACATCTGTACTGTGAAAGAGTGGCAAGGAGGAGATGATAATCCTGCCTACTGGGATTATTCAGTGACTGATTTGTTATTGGCTAGTCAAGATTTTAAGGAGCTTTAAGCCTTGCCTAAAATTAGTTGGGAATATTAAAGTCCTGAGAGGAATCATAAGCAGTCTAGTTTTATAAACTATGCAGCTACACTCCATGCAGGGAGAGACAGGCTCTCTTCTAAGAAGAGAACTTTCTGTGTGCCTTGCTGCTGTTTCCTATGCCCTCAAATATAAAGCTTTCAGAGCATAGTGCAAGCATGACACCAACACCTCCAGACATCAAACCCACCCTTCTATCACCACTGCAGTTTTTCTGGGGTGCTGAGTAATAACCAGCATTCTAGGAAGGGTCATTAATGGTGAGACGGTCTGTGTTTCAATCACCTGCCTATCAATCAAATTCCTGAAGGCCAGAGTTCAATTAATTGATGACACCCTTGAGGCAACCTAAGCAGTTAACAAGTCAGTGAGACTTGGTAGAAAAACAAGCAGTAAGTCAAAAAAAAACCCACCAACAAAACCTCCCATAACTCTCCTTTGCCATTTTACCTCCCTCTGACTTGTCTTTCCATCACTGCCTCACACTTACAAAGATAATGCATTCTTTTCATGCAAAAAGCACGGACTAGACACAGAAAAACAAGACATATTTTAAACCCAGACATCCTCTATGTCATAGGTAGATAGATTCATGATCTTGGAAATGCCAAAGGGAAATAACCAGAGTTTATCACAGTCCTAATAGTTATTGTCACTGTTTTATTTTCTTCTTAGCTGCTTTAAATTATTTCTCTGTAGTTCCCAAAGTTTCAGTGAGGTGTGCTTCAAGTCCCATTTGTATAGCATTTTCTTTATGTTACTTTGATTTAAACCATTGGCTTTTTGACTTTTGATAAACTGTGATGTAGAAGTTTGCATCACTTATATGACACTCCCAAAAACTTTGAACTATGTAAGGACCACTCCCAAATACAGAATCATGTTCTTTTGTGGTAATAAATCAGACAAACACAGTTTTCACAACATACAAATCTAAAACAGTGAAATTATCTTGGTTTAATCAAGAGAATTTATATTGTTCTTACCAAAGCGAACAGGCATGCTGATACAATCTACATATATGTAGAACCTAATGTTATACTTCATGTTTATGTAGATATGTTTAAGTAAGTCATTTGGGTTAATTATGCACCAGTTTTCACCAGGCTTTGCTTTTAGCTGAAAAGTAAGGTTTTGTTGGTGTAACAGAGTTTGATATTACCTTATGTTAAAATTCCTCAAATTTGCTAGTTTCTTCAGCTGTGTATAACCACACTAGATGGCTTTGCCTGACAAGTTGCAAGCAAAAGTAAATCTTCTGACAGACCTGTCCTGGTCTGAAAATCTATGATGAAAAATGAATTTGGCATATTTTCCACAGTTATGTTTTTATTAATGCTTTGAGCAACTCTAGTCTGTGAAGCAGAAAAATTACGCTGTCAGTTTGTTTCAGGTAAGGCTTTGCTTCTCACCAAAGGTTTGTTTCTGGCTTTAGGTTGCTGAGAGGGGTGGAGTGGTGTCTCTTTTCCATGTGGAGTCAACTGTTTTGATACAGAGGGAGAATGCAAGTTTCTAGCACCTCTTCCTGAGTGAGAACTGAAACAGATCTGCTGCATAAACATCAGAATATACAAATCTGTTAGGGGTGGTTTGCATCATAGGTTTTATTTACAACAGCGTGAAGCAGTGTGTAAGGGGTGGGTTGATCTGGGAGAAACCAGAAGTTTTGCTCAGAAGCAAATCCCTTGGAGTATCCCTGATCTCACTTTGTTCACTTGAGCTGTGTGGAGGGACCATGTTTTTGAGTAGAGAGCACTACTAATCCTGGAAACTGACTGTATGAGACTAAGCTATTGATCTGTAGAACTAAATGGATATACCCGGCTTGGGAACATATGTTTATTATAGCAGCATTTTAACTTCACATTTACACTGATAAATGGGATCAGCTACTTATTTGCTTGCAAGTTCATTTACAAATCTGATTACAACAACATGAATTTTGAAGAGCACTTATTTAAGTCATTTAGATTCATTGAAGTGTCTCGTGTACCCTTCAGTCAGCAGTTCAAAGGCAGATGCTACTCTTCTAGTCCCTTATATCTATTACATGCTTTAGAAGCTGTCCTTCCAAGACATGAGAGAAAGAAGCCCTAAACGTCATCAGAAATCAGATCAGGTTGGAAGATCCCTTCACAGGAGATGGTATTGGATGGTGGAGTGGCAGGTAAAGTACAGTTGGGATGTGTGATATTTGGGGTAGCTCACAAGACAGCTTCAGTGCTCTGCTTTATCTTAGCTCTTTGTAGCTTTCTATATGATGCTGAGATTCTGGAGAAAACCAGATTTTTAAAAGCACTAACTTGTCTAATAAACCAAATCCAGCTTTCTTATTTTCAGTATAATTTCTTAGGGGAGCTCTCCCCTTGTAACTGCTATTGATTGCACCAAGTTTATTTTCTAATAATTGTCAGCAATTAAAATATGCCAGAGAGACTATTCAGAGAAAAGAAAAAAGATAATGGGAAGCATATTTGGATATTTGGAGATAAGAAATGGGAGAACTGGAAAGGAAAAACTTCTAAGCTTGCAAATGATCAGTTGGGTTGGAGTCCAGCATTGACTCTGGACAAAGCATAGAAGGCAAATACCAGTTATCTGCTGGATAGAAAGCTCAAAATCTGGAGCCAGGGTAACCATTTCTATACTACTGCAAAAATAGGTAAGTACCCAAATAAAATTATCACAAGCTCTTGGAGCTTTGCAAGTGCATCCATGAAAGGGGGCTGGTATCTTTGGTGGAGCTGGAGACAGGCTGCAACCAAAATGCAGTGAAAGGGACTGGGATTTTCTCAACTATAACAAAAGACCAGTGCTTTTAAAAAGCTTATTTTATCACAGTGAAACTGATCCAGAGGCTTTAAAGCATTGCTCTGGCTTTCAAAAATGTTTCATTGCCCTGATAAAGTTTGCTGTCACCCTGGAAGCTTAGGAAGGCTGTAAAATTGAAGAGAAATTTCAGGAAAGCAAAAATTCTCTATTGGTCAGATCTGGCACAATCAAATGACAGGGGCAAGGCCAAGTGTTTGTATAACACATGCCATGGCTGTCACAGCTTCTAGGAGGACTGCTGGTGGGTCACCACATGACAGCCATGGTCAAAACCCCTTCTCTTTGAATGATATATGCATGCATTAGTGACTGTAAGCAAGAACAAGGAGATTTCTGTAGTGCTTCAAAAGCTTTATGAATACCTTAATGATTCGTATTGCTTTGTGCCAGATAACCTTACAAAAAAATCTACCAATAGAAGACATAGTACAGGGCTTAGAAATGATAATGTTTCTGCAATGCAAATCTCTTCTTCATTCTCCCTTTCAGTAATACACAGTGAAATAAAACTTTTGTATCTTCAAAATAATGAAAAAAATATCCTGGATTGAAGTACAGTGAGAATTTTTTTTCCTGGCTTTCTTGAGGTCACATATTTTTATGAGGCAGAAGACCCTGTAAGCTTGCTAGTGCACCAGATGTTGGAGTTTCCTTCTGATTCAGATCAAAATCATTGGGCTGAATCCAGATCCCAAGTTGAGAAATGGCAGGGTTTGCTTTCTCTGACAGTTTTGAGTGTTTTCAATATTTTACCCCTACTTGTAAGGAGGCTGTCTTAGGTACTGACATCTCTGACAGCACAGAATTGAAAACAATGAACCAATAGTTTCTTACTTCTTATTTTTTTAAATATAGTTCTATTTAATTATGATGTCATCTGTTCTTATGAGTCAGCTAATTTGGTGACACAAAGGATGAAATGATCAGTTCAATATTCAAACATCTATTCCTGCAAGAATGGCATCTCTAACTCACAAACTATTTGGCCTTCATGTTGTAATGAGTCGCTGTTCCTGATAGGAAAGACAACAATGAAGTATTTACTTCTGTTTTCCATGATGTGATTATTAAGTCTTGTTCATTGGTTTAATTCGGGTAGCTTCTACAAACATCATACAGCTCTGGCATGTCTAGTCATTCTCTTGTCCCTGTTATTAGAAATGGCATTTTTTCAGCAAGAATTGGCTAGGTATTTGAAAGTACTGCTTAGTTTGGGCTATATCATCTTTTCCATTTATTATTTGTATGCAAGTCCTCTGTTCCACTGTTTCAGCTTAATATAGGCCAGTTATAAAATACTTTTGATAATAGGTGCTTGCAGAAGAGCTGTTCCTACCCACTACCACTTTCTGAAATTGTAGGTCAGAGTTCCCTGTGAAAACGGTTGTTGAAGCAGTACCCTCGACTCACCATCCCATGAAACTCCTATGGAGCAGCAGTCTTGGCCATGAGAAGAAAAACCAAATCCTTCCTGAGGTTTTCTAGCACAGTTTCATTTTAAAACCACCTGTACTAAATAATTGTGCTCTGGTTTAGTTTGTATGTATGTATTGGATTCACTTTCTCAGTAGTGACAGCCAAATATACTTTTCTGTTCATTATCTTGGAAAAAATGTTACTACCATGGATATCAACCATGTCCCTGTACATAATATTTCAAATCGATTTGTCTTTTCTTGTATAGTGGAAGAAGGGATTATTTGATTAACTGTCCATTTATCATTTCCATTTTCCATTTTTTTAACCAGGACACATACTAACTTATGATGAGCATGTTGTTTGTTTTACAGTTCCACTCACACTGCCAAAATTTTGTTTGCTTTTATGGAGTTCAAAGGTAGATTTTCTTGGCACCATGAAAACTGAACCTAAAAAAGTAACAAAGGCTTTTTCCTTTGAGTCTTTGTTACCCCAAGCAATATGTGTTTCTGCATTCAACCAAAACAAAACTACAACAGAGGGGAACTTCTTGTGGATAAACCAAGGCACAAGTAATCTTCCTGCCACAGCAAGAAGTAAAACTGAAGCAGGATTTGCTTATGGGGCAGACCCTTTTTCAGCTGCACCTTTGAGCTTTGGCAGGCTGAGAGTCTCACAAAGAAGCCTGCGTATCTCTTCAGCAAGATGTGGCCATTTTGAAGAAAGTTGTTTTCTGCAAATGGGCAAAAGCACTGGGTACAGTAAGGTGCAGCATGCAGAAAATAGGGTTTCTCAGGTTTGTAAACCATGGCAATGTGGTTTAATATTTTTCCTATGTATTTTATTTATAAGGAAATTAATCCAATCTGTTTCATTAAAAATTCCTTGACTTTGGAAACAAAAAAAATTATGAATCCTTGATTTTAAATTAATTTTGAATTTTGGTTTTGAAACATGCTTAATTGTCTGGAAGCCTAGTCTTTGTTTCTACTTATTTTTCCTCCTTTTTCATCTATTATGGTAAGGTTTAATTTTTAAAGGAAATTCTTCCTTTCTTTTGCATCTAACAATTAATTTCTGTATTTATTTGATTTCAATATTCTAGCTTCCTTTTTAAAAATTCCATTTTAATATAAATAAGTTTGTGAAAGCGGTCCAACAAAAGAGGGGAAAAGAGGTGTTTTTCTTTCGAAATATGGGGAGTATTGTTTCCTTAAAACTTATTTTAACTTCTTGTTAGCAGCATTTATTAGCAGCAAAAAGGAACAAAACTACAGGCTTTAAATATGAAGATATCTGAACACCGGACTGTTCTGATATTTCATATTTAAAAAATTGCAAAATAATATTTCATTGTCATTAATTTCCCATTTTAAAAAAATTTCCCACAATCATTATGAATAATGCAGCAATTAGGGTACAGCTAAAGCAGTGCTTACGTATTTCCACTCATGCATTAGCCAAAGTATTAAAAAACATTCTGTAGCTTTCAGATGCCACTCAAACACTATTCTGAAATTATTGAAAGGCTGTTCAGAGAATTTAAAAAAAAAATCTTTTTCCTCTTTTTTGTTTGAAGAAATTACTCTATGTCTTTGCCTTGCAAAGACGTGAAAAAGCAGATGGTACTCTTTTATCTTGTTCCCTATTTTCTGACCACTAGAAACAGCGCTAGAGGGGGAGTGCTCTGCTGTCCTTTAAAGTTCTGCTGATGATATTGAGGTGTTATCTCAAAGGCTGCCTCTCAACCTCTACCCCGTCACATTAGTCGAGATCAGCAATGCAGCACACACTGTCAGTCCTCAGGGTTAAACGGTCTGCGGCTGGTGAAAGGGCTTTCTCAGTCAGGGGCCACAACTGTGAACTTTCTCATGAGCAGAGAGACTCCTAGGACCAACCTGCCCTTCCTATCTAGACCGAAGCTTTCTGTAACCTGGCTGGTGCTGGGAAAACCTGCTCAGTGCAGCTGATGACAGCCGTTAGGAAAACCGATCTGACTTCCCAGAGACTTTCACTGTCTTACGGTAGTTTTTTGGTGGGCTGTATTGTAACATTTAAAATAAGCCCTTCAGGCTGGATTCAGGGAGAGATTTAAGTTCCAGCTGTACAAGAATTTAGGGAAGGCATCTCAGTTGAAGAGGAAATGCTCCAAGTCCCCTCAGTCTGTTTACAGGAAGAACAAAGTTTTGAATTTCCTAACCCTTTGATTTCCATGGTTGATGTGTTTCACTCAGGGACCCAATTGTCCTGAATTCAAAAAGCATATATAAGTGTCCAGCTCAGCACTATGAATCCTATACCTTGTGTCACATCCTGTGGTGTCTGAATCTGTGTTTTGTTTCTGCCCCTCTCTGGATAAAATTGCTGTGGTTGTTCTCCAGTGTGCTCAGCAGACTGTAGGCTGAAAAGTCATGGTAACGACTGTTAGGAAAAGTAGAAAGTGCTCAGATTCAAATTAAGATTTGCTCAAACATGAAGTTGTCTTGGACATTAAGGAATGACACAAGAGGAGATGGTTTTGAGTGGAGACTAGCTGGATGTAGCAATGCTTTTGCTAACTTTCCTCCTCACAGGAAATATTCATGTGGAGCTAGGTAGCTTCAGACTCCATGTTTTGCTCTCTCAGGAGTGATAGTAACGTCAGAATTTAAGGAAGACTTCTGACACTGCAACAGAATAAAGTATCTTCATGGGGACTGGAAGCTTTTCCTTGTATGTTTTGTACAATGGCTCAAATAAATAGTATTCATGTTTTTAAAGAATTTAATGTTAAACTTGAATTTTTGGTAAGTCTTCATTTCAGTGTGCTTGATTACTCAAAAGACAGATGAAAATTTATTCTGTAAAAAGGTATCATAGTAGCAGTCCTCTCTGTTGTCTCTTAAAGCTGGGCCACAGGATAGATAAATACTTCTCCTTCACCCTCCTTGTATTATTTTCTTCCTCTCCATTCTCTTCCCACAAACATAGATCCAGCCAACACTTCATAAATTGTACTCTGGAAGATATAAAGGTTGTTTTTCCCAGTGGCAAACACTTTGTTGCCCAAATGATGTTGTCAGTGATATTTGCAGAACCGTTTTACTTGAGTTGTAACACTTTCTGGGGTTCTGGCA
>VYZT01046756.1:0-20767 GCA_013400735.1 Pomatostomus ruficeps
AGTAGTTTCTCATACTCCTGCTTTTCCCAAGATGCTGTGTCCCCCCAAACTGCTGCAAACTTGATTCACTCCTTCACTACAAAGAAATGAAAGATTTTGTGCTTAGGCAGACTCATAAGGTTATTTGATGTATTTCTGTTTTGCAACTACATATATAGCATAATCAGCAATTCCCTAGTGTACAGGAGCAAGGTTACTGTTTGCAGTCTTCAAACTTTCCTAATTTACAAGCCATGCAAAACTCCAGTGAAAAGTTTGGAGTTTGCCGCAAAACTTGTAAAACCATTCTAGATATTCATAAATGTCCATTCCAAAGGTGGTGCAGCTTCACAATCAATAACGGATTTCTCTTTATGTCATATATCTGTGAGACTATTATCTTGATTTTACAAGGTGAGACATGGAAAACTGGAGTCTTGAATCCACAGTACACAACTGACTTAAATGCTTATTCCTCAAACACAAGAAGAATTAGTAATTTTTTAAGAGGATTAGCAGGAACCTCAAATCTCCATTGATAAAAACAGAACAGCCTAAAATACTGCGTATTAATGCATGGGTACAAAACTAAGATATGCTTTTCTCTGTGATGTTGCTGCTTTATTTTGACACTTAGGAAGAAGGGGCAGTCTTATTTAGTCTCAGCATGAAAATCTATCCTTCTATAAATCCTCTAGAAGTGAAAATATATTAAAGTGAAGTTTACATATCATCTATAAATTCTCCTAAGATACATGAGATATACTCTGATCTGTTAGGTTGGGTTTTTTATGAAGGTGTGAACACTATTAAAAGATTATGATTTTAATGAGTTATTTGAACAGTGTAAAGGAAATCAAATAAAGGGAAAAGTCTTCATTACACGTCTAATTTTGTTAGCAAACTCTGAAAGCTGCAAGAAACATTTGTGCTCAATCAAACCTGTTAAAAGCCACCAAGGCAAAAGTACGAAGGAGCATCAGAGCTTTAATTCTAATCACATTTAGATACAGCAAATTACACAGATTTATTGTTCCACCAGTTTTCATGACTTATCCTCACAATGTCTGTCTGGTCTACATAAGAAAGCTAAATCCTTTTTGCTGTTGGGTATGTGGTCTAGCTTTCCCAAGGAGTGAAAGCACAGGGCTAGCCGAGAACAAAAGCAGTGGCTACACTGAAGGCTGTGCTTTTAAGAATGGCATTTTAGTTCTAATGAATCTCTTCCTGACATCCAAGCGGATCAGAAGTACTATTGCAATCTCAATTCTCTGCTTCTCAGTCAGCAGGGGCTAAAATTGACAGCTCACTTAACTTCATAGGGAGAGGGACTACCTCTTACCTCATGTAACTTAAAAGTGATCCTTCTGGCTGGATAAGAGAGACAGACTCCAATGGGAGAGGCATCAGTTCTTACTCAGCTGAAAGGAAGGTGGTTCTGATGACAGGATTCAAAGGAAGAATAATGAAAATACAGCAGAGTGGAGCAGCATTTTTACACCGAATGATACTTATGATTCTCTAGTGGATGTCTCTTTTGTTAAACTTCAAATTTTATTTGTATCTACAACGTTATGAGTTTTGTTTGTTAAAATAATTCAGTATCATTATGCTATGACATTTTACTATGATGTATGGTCAGTAACTGCAACCCAGCTATAATTACTTCACAAATATATTTGAAAAACCTAAAAAGACTCTTAGAAAATTGCATACAGGCCCCTTTCCTTAATGGCATTTGTGCAAACCACATATTTCAAAAAGCTTCTGTATTATAGAAGTGTTTCTGTGCATAAGGAAAGATCGCCTAACTCCCTAGTGGCCAAGAAGAGTTAAATATTCACTAACATCTCTGATGTATCAATTAGTCATATAAAATAGAGGCAAGTCAAAAGGAAAAATTTACAGTTCCCTAGAGAAAAATTTTTATAAATAGCCCAAGAAGAGCATTTGTGATAACTTCTGCAATGCCAGTACATGGACTTCTTTCCCAACTAAGTCATATTTTAGTACTAAAAATGTGATAGAATTTCAGGTACAGTCCTAAAAGCAAGATATCTGTCATTATTTTAGAGCTTGAAGAACTAAGTAAGACTGAATAGCCAAATGTTTTCATAAATCTTTAGTAAATTTCTGTGAGTGTGTGATGTTCTGCTTAAATATAACAGACTTGAATCACTCAGGGTGGTTTGTTTCTTTTACTGTTGATTTTCTTGTAGAAGGGGGTGTGTTTTGAGCATTTATGTTTGGTTTGGGGTGTTTTTTCCACACCATATCCTTACAGCCTTGAATTTCCACTCCCTGTTTCTACAGTAGATCAGAAGTGATGAGATTTTGCAAGTAAACATTGTAATCTCTTCTAATCCATTGATCTAATGAGTTCTTGTGTAATTTCCAGCTAACATTATGGAATAAAGATTTTGGCTACTCAGAAGATTTTTTTCCTTTATCTCATAATCAGAATTAAAGTGTTATTTCTTTATTTCCTTAGCAAATTCTTTACTCTGATCAAGCAAAATGCATGACAAAAACCCAGCTAAGCAGAATTTGACCCTCTAATCAAAGCAACCAAATAAATAATTAGTAATAGCTAAAAGAATTAGGTAATAATAAAATTATTGTAACACAAGGGTTCCTAAATTAATGGAGACTTCTGTTATTTATTGAAAAGTGATCAACATAAACCTGGATCCAATGAGCTGAGTGTTTGGAATAATACTTTTGTTTTAAACCACATTTCTTTAACTGTTTAACACATTTCTTAAACATATTTTACATTTCTTTAACACATTTCTTCACTGTTCAGAAATTACATGGATGTTTACCTTTGTGCACTGGGCAAGGCCTTAATGTTGAAGCTTCTATTTTCAGAAACAGAACCAACAGCCTCTGGAATTGTCCATTTCATAATCTCAAAACCAATGAAGATAATAAATATGTTCACAGTGTGGGACTGGTTGGTCTACTAACATGTCCTGTGGGACTCAACTAACAGCATTCTTTTTGTCAGAGCTGCCAGCAATAATGTGGATTATTTTGAAAGTTTTGAGATACCAATTTTTCACTGTCCTCCAGGGCTGCCTGGAGGACAGAAGTATAGTTTCATGAGAAAATATCAAAGTTTTCATCTCACATTAGAACAAATATGATATCTTTGAACTTCTGAGGAAAATACATAAGAAAAGAAAAAAAGTTATTGCCCAATTTGAGCACCCATTTGGTGTCCCGAGGGTTCAAAAGCACATGCTGGCCAAAAAGAAAAAAAAAAATCAAAACCATATTCTTGTTTCCAAATAAATGCTTTAACAGTCTGACTTCATCATTCACATTTGGCCTCCCCAAATAACGATATGTTTTGCACATCCCAATGCGTTCTGACAAAAGAGATGGTTTACCCAAATTAGCATTTTTTCTGACAGATAAAGGATTTTGGTGCAGCTACCTGCTCACTGATGAGGAAGTACAAGTTCTATCCTGTTCTTCTGATGATAACTCATTGAATTATTCTGTGGCTATCCTGTGGTTCCAAATTTGAAAACAAGAAGACTGGCTCTTACTGCATAAAACATCCAGCAACTGCTATTTAATGTATAGTATTTACATATGGAAAGGCAGCAGCCTCTATTGTGAGGCAGCAGTATTTACTGCTGCCACAAATGGATACCACACACTGTGACTGGATGCTACTCTGATGTTCAGCGTGTTCTTCATGCACACATAAGGAACAGAGACCTCTATATCATTTCCAAGAACTCTTATCCTAAGCTGTTTGCATTTAAAATGTAAGTGTAAATAATGTGTTTTCAAGATTTTAAAAATGCACACAAGCAGTCATGAACATTTCCATCTTGCCATCTCCTTTTCTGTGGCAATTTAGTCTTTTGTGGGAATTTTTTGTGTGTTTAGATTTTTTTGTCCCCTCTGGTGTTGAAATGCTACTGTGAGATGCAGACAGGTCAGAATAACATCCATGGTTTTCTTGTATTGAATCCTTAGAAGCATTCTAAAACATTTAAACACAACAGTACCATAAAGAACAAACAAACAAACAACCTCATGCTTACCAAAGATCCACTTGTGCCATAATATCAGCTTTATATAACAGTTTAAATGATTGCAAGTCCTTTCAGCATTCTTAATTGGGACAAGATCTATTTGGAGGCTGTGTCACTCAAAGTTAAGCATTTCCATTGGAGCCAGGCTTCTGAACTTCCATCCCAGAGTTTAAATAGGCAGAGCTATGAGGCTGACGAGTCACCACTATGGAAAATAGCTCATTCTAGGTCCTACTGGTTAGATCTCAAACATGCTTATTTGATATTGCAAAGGTAAAAAAAACCAAACCAAACAAACCACCCCACTTAGACACTGGAATCTCTGTCAAAGAACATAATTATTTGACTTGTTATTAATTTCACTTTTTGGCAGTGAATGCTTTTATCATTTTACTTTGCTCCACTATTGTAATCTGCAACCTTATCCATGGGAGGATTTATTTAAACAAGAAAAAAAAATGGCACAGAAACTTCAATCCCCTTCCCTCTTTTGTTCTGAAAATATTTTAAATGTATTTTATGTTATGCAATTTTAAACAAACACAGTCTTATTCAAGCCTTGATTATCAAATGTATATGTTTGAAAAAGATTTCAAATACAAGAAGGCAATATGGGATGCTTGGAAACATTATCATGACATTGCCTCAAGTTCTTTAATGAAAAGATTATGCTGCATGCTTTACATAAGTAATATTATCATCTAAGACTTCTTTTTTTCTTCCATAGGAGCTAGAGTACTTTTATGCAAAGAATATACTCTATATATGTAACGGTCCTGGAATTTACTTTCTGTTTGAATTTTTTCTCCTCCTAATTTGAAAGGCAGCTTTGTGACTATTTTTGGCCTGCTGTGGTTAAGGGGCATATCTTTAAGTGGAATTTTAAAGATTTCTCAGAAAATATTCTCTTGGAATTATACATTTCATCTGTGAAATTGAAACACTTTCTTTAGAAACAAGAAACTCTGCAACCTCCACTCATGAAAGGAAGAATGTCAATATTCTGTAAAGAGAGATCACTCCCAGTACAAAAGCCTAAGTATTTTCAATAGGATATATTTAAATATCTGTCCTACCTAGAGACTTTTAAAGGAAGAAGCACAATGAAAGGAATTCAGTTCATTTATTCCTTGACCATGGCTATATACAGATGGTTCCAGATGGGACAGCGTGGAAAAGGAAAAAAAAAAAAAAAAAGGAGGAAATGGGCACTTTCTTACTTTAAGAATGGACCAAATTCACAAATATGATGACAATAATGCCACAAACAAATTCAAAACCTGTGGAAACTGGTGGAAAGTATATAATCTTGGCACAAGTCTTAAGAACTGGTTTATCTTTAGATATTAATGAGTGTGATTAGCCTCCAGAGCACTACAGAGAACATTTGCATTTATCCAATGTTACATTTCTGATCCTTCACCTCAGTCCATCAGATGTGGCAAACAAATTTCATAATTCCTTCAAGAAAGTTCCCACCTAAATTAAAATATTCAACTTGTGTTCCCCCATAACTCCATGCACAAAGCCATTCCCCCACCTTCTCCACAGACTTCCAGTGTTCAGCCTAAATGTGATTGTGCAGACAATATAACTGCTCGCTCTCCCATCACTGCTGTTCTTTACCCTAATCACCACTAACTTTCTACTTTTGAAACTTAGGAGAACACACATCCCCCTTCAACTCTTACTATACCAAATTAAGAAAACCAAACAAGTTATACAGTAACTTTTTTTTTACCCCTCCCTTTTCCTAAGAATATATTCATAGGCACTGTGCTTATTCTTTCCACTATAAATTTTTGATATTTTTTTATTTAAGTGCAGCTGGAACACTGCAGATTTCTACATTTTCCTGCAATAGACACCCTCTGTAATCCCATGTGCCACTTCAGAGATGAGCAGCCCTATCATCACCTTTGCAGATTTCACTCTCTTGCATCTTATTTGTGCCTCTAATTTGCCCACAGCTGTGGCCAGACCCGCAGCAGGCTCCCAGCTAGGATATGCTCACTCAAGACAAAGTATCCCGAGATCACAAAAAATAATCTTTCTGGGGAACAGTAGATAGGACATTGTGTCCAAGTGCATGACTGTTAGTTGAAAAATAACATTTTACATAACATCATTCCACATCTACATGGTGCTTTTGAGTGGACTACTGCTATAACAAATAATCCGAGATAAAATTGCGTACCAAAGCAAACAAACAAAAAAGTTAGAACTAGTTTTCTAATAGAAAGAACCTCATCAGAGATTAATTTGACAAAGACATACAATCTATCATCAAACTGACATAAACATTCAGAGAACAAGAGAAAAGAAACTTTTTCTGTGGTTTTGGTTTCTCAGACATCTATTTGGCTATTACAAGCCAGATAATTATGTTCTGTCCTCCACCATAAAGCATTCATCTAATCCTACTCCTGCACAAAAAGAACTTCTAGTATCACCAAAATATCAATTTTTTGACAAGTTTGGGTTAGCAACACTCCAAACAATTTCATTACTGCCATTTCTCTCTCCATTTTAATTTTTTTTTCTATCTCCCATTGCTTGAAGAGAAATTGCCAATTACACTCACAGACTCTGTTCTAAAATACCAAGCTGTCAAGAGAGTGACTGCTGTGTTTAAGCAGTTGCCACACCCTTTGGAAGCAGGAATACTTTTAAGAACAACCTGTTCATATTTCATTGCTGCCAGTTTCCTATTTAAGTTATGTAAAGCAAGATAAACAATCTGGGAACATCCAGGAGGTGCACAAAGTTTAAGGTATAAGGTTAATGCAAAACCCGCCTAATCCAATTTCACAATATTTCATCTTCATCTTTTCAGAACTAATAGGAGCACCACATGTCATTAAAGTCAACAGCCCATATCAAACAGACACAGACGTCCATCCATCACTACAGACCTCACTGCACATTTTAAACACACTTGCAGTTTCTAGTTCTAGCTAAATGATTTGCTTTTCTCTCTAAAAGAAAGACAGGAAATTCATCATGCAATTACCTTAACATCCTGCTGTGTGGGAAGGGGCTTTTGTAACTCATCTGTAGCCGTATACTTTGTTTCTTGTATAAGAGCTGATCAGAAAAAGAGCAGTCACTCTGAGTCCAGGACAGGAAATCTTTCAAGGCTTGTGGTACAGCCTGTTCTTGGAGATTAAACAAAATCTGTGGAACAGCTTCTCTCGCAGAGAGAAAGTGGTTCTCCTTCTTTCTGAAAATACCTGATCAGCTTCAGGTGGGCAGTCACACCCCCAGGAAACAAACACATCACATGTGCTTAAGGAGATTTGGGAAGAAGAGCTGGGAATAGGAAATAGAACTAATAAACAGTGGGAAAAGGAAGAGCAAGGTGGAGTTTTGGGATGAAAATAATTATTTTTGGTTTTTTTCTATATGTTGATTGATGGTTTTTGTTGAAAGGAATTAATTGCCACCAATGTTTAAATGAATGCTTAGTTTAGCTTCAATAAAATTTAAGCTTCAAGGATATCAGTCTCAAAGTTCTGTCTAGTTTGCTGTCCAAGTATATCCTTACTTCTTTCCTTTCCTTAATAGTTACTTGTTTTACCAAGAGAAAAAAAAACAAACAAATTAATTTTAAAATCCACATGTGTAATGTGTAATAGGAACAATGGACATAAATTTAATTATGCTTGTCAGTATCAAGCGAACTATTTAGAGATACAAAGATACCATATCTGTTAGAAAATGGCTATAATTAAGAAAAATGTGGATGTGTAATATAAAGCCCTATCTTTTCAGAATCAAATATTCAATGAAAATTCACTGGTTTCAGAAGAGCAAATGTTTCTTGGTTCTAGATAGTAGTTGAAAACTCAACAGAGATAAAAGAAATAGGCAAGGATTTCAATGTAGCTACAAATTTTAGTCCACATATTTGCTTTTTCTTAGTTCTGAGTAAAGCTAGGAGCTGTTGTCTCAGGCAGTCCCCATTGCAATTGCTCATTTACTGCTGTGCAGCTGCTGCATTTCATGTTCAGCTGCGAGAAGGAAAGAACTCCTTCACTTGGTGGGCAGCATGCACACCTGAGTGAAGGATAACAATGCCTGCTCTCAAACTGCAAGTGCATATATGAGACTGGACTAGAGAGATTTCTGAAGTGCTTTGATAAAATACTTTTTTGGTACCACATCTCCTAAAAAAATATCAAATCTTGAAAACTGTCCAGGGGAAAAAATATTTTGTAGTTGTGCCCTGCTCTAAGAATGTATCAACAATTTACTCCTAAGGAGCAAATCATTTGCATGAGCCTTAAAAGAAAATACCCTTAACAACTGGCACTGCTAATCATAATGATGGGTAGGGGAATCATTATGTAAATGATCAACTATGAAGCATCTCACTGGCATCCCAACAGGACAATAAGGCATTTTATAAGGAAAAGAAGTCAGTAAGGCAGAGTAAGAATTTCCTTTGGGTCATTTTGATTGTCAATGAGAAAGGTTCTGTTGATATTTTGGTCATACTGAATAAGGCTGCAACACACTTGAAATTTCTAAGGAACAGCCTAAGAAATAGAAAGGTCTTGTGAGAAAGTAGGCCTGATACTTCCCCTCCCTACTGCACTGTTCAAATCCAGTAATCAAAGATTAGAAAATACTTTGCTAAAAAACCCCAACCTTTTAGTGAATATTCAAATTTGAGTATGCTGTAGTACAGTATGACCTTGGTAGCATAAAGATAAGATATTTGTATTTTTGATGCCACACAGTTTAGACCATCCACACTAATGGGAAAAGGCTGAAGTCAGTTTCTCTTGTTCTAGTAGTTGCAAGAGCTTTTACAGACTCATAGTAAATATTAATCATGTACTGCTTTAATAGAAGACTATAGTCATTGTTAAGAAACAGGGGAAATTAGAGAAATCTTTTCCATCTTCTGATTATAATTTAGGGGTTTTCTGAACTAGAGACCTGATCTAGAGCATTATTTTTAATACCTATTGTTGTGGTTTTAGTAGTGGGGAGGGGGCCATAAAGATGGCTCCTGTGAGAAGTTTCTGGAATTCTTCACCATTTCCAGCAGAGCCAATCATGGATGGCTCTGAAGATGATGGACATGGCACTGGCCATGTCTGGGCCAATTAGAAAGGTTGGTTACACCTCTGTGATGACATATTTAAAGAAAAATCAAAACAAAATGCACACGCAGCTTCTTTTAGTTAGAGAAGTAGGAGGATGTGAGAACATGTGAGGGAAAACAACACGGAGACACCAAGGTCAGTGGAGAAGGAGGGAGAGGAGGTGCTCTAGGCTCTGGAGCTGAGATTCCTCTGCAGGCCGTGGTGAGCTCATGGTGAGGCGGGGTGTCCCCCCTGCAGTCCATGGGGTCCATAAGGGATACAGAGCCATCCGCAGTCCATGAGTGAGGTGCCAATGTTAGAGCAGGGAGATGTTGGAAGCCGCAGCAGCCATGGATGCCAGAAGAAGCCGCAGGAGCCGTAGATGCCAGGAGAAGCCGTAGCAGGTGCANCAGAGAACTGTCTTTCGTGGGAGGGACCCCACGGCAAAAGCAGAGGAAAAAACTCCTCTCCCTAAGCAGGGAAAGAAGATCTTGGAAACGGACTGACCTGAACCCCCACACCCTGCCCCCCTTGCACTGTTGGTGGGAGGGAGGGAGGGGTGGGGAGTGAAAAGTGTCTTTTAAAAGTTTAGTTTATTTCTCATATTCTCCTTCTAACTCAGGTAGTAATAAAATTCACTTTGCAACTTAAGTTGAGCCTGGTTTTTCCTTAGAGCGTTTTCTCCCAGTTCCTTATCTCAACTCATGGACCTTTAATTCCCTGGGGTTTTTTTTCCTCTCTCCTTCCCTCCTCTGCCCAGCTGTGGCGGGGGAGGGAACGAGTGAGCGGCTGCTGTAAGTGCCTGGCACTTAGCCAGAGTCAAACCACAACACCTATTAAAAAAACAGATCTGAAGTTTTGATCCAGAAGCAGTATACCAACAGATGAATCAGATTAGAAAGGAAAATTGTGCATTTACCACAAAAGGTCTTCTGATTCTGAAATTTTCTGGTATCAGTTTCATAAAATTAGGTTTAACCATATTTTTAAAGTATTAAGAATTTGTTAGGCAAGTCATGCTCTGTGATATTTTTGGTTGTTTCTTTAAAGACAATACTGTGCAAAATTGCTGGTGAAACAGAAGTCTCTGAGACAGCTGGAGAAAGAAAGAAGTTAGGATCATACAGAATAAAATACATGATTGTGAACAAGAAAGGGGTTATTACAAATGTCACTCTAAATACATATATACATTTACTTGTATCTAAAGGAATAATCTGAGAGACAGGTTTGCAGGATGTCATTAGAGCTAGCACCTGCAACATGTTTCATATCTGAATGGCCTGATTTAACCCATTTCTTTGATACTCCACAAGTCCTACAGGGTTTTTGAGAACTCAAACACCTTCTGTTAAACAGATTTCCCACTTGTCACTTGGCCAAATAAAGTCTGAATACTACTGTATTAGTAAGAAGAAAAATCACCTCAAATTCAATTCACCGACAATAGATTAAGAGAAAAATCCTAGTTTCTAATTTCCTCATGGTGAAGGAGACTTGAAAGTTCATCTATCAGGCAACCTTTCTGCTGTGTGCCTGCGTTTCTGGAAAAGATCCTGTCTTGTTTCATTGGGGGTTTGTTGTCTGGTTGGTTTTTTTCACTCCAAAGAAGGTGAAATGTAAGTGATTTTGACTATAATACCTGGAACAAAAAAGTTGTGAGGCAGATGATTTCAGTTGGATGGAATTCTGGGGCTCTAGGTTAATCATTATAAATTACAAATTAGTGTGGGGGTTTTCAGAAATTCCTACCTCTATGCAAGAGTGAGGTAAAATTAGAGGACAAAAGTATTTTGCTGTAATAGCAATACAATTTTTTTTTCAGGAAAATGCTTGTCTTTCTCATGCAAATTTGTAGTTGCTAATTCTTTGTGTATGGTAGCAAATTACAAAGAATTGAAAATCCAGAATCTCAATTTCATCTTCAACAGCATAAAAAGATTCTGAACAGTCCACCCCTCTTTGCATCCCATTCCTACCCTCTGGGCATCATTAATTTCAGAGGCAGGGCCAAAAGGTAGGTAGGTAGGTGTATAGGTAAATAATTATAGCAATGAAAATTCTTGAGAACTACTACACTGTTCCTGGTTGTGGTACAGTGCTGAGAATTTTAGGACAGTTCTCCAGCAAAGTGGGGAGAAGGAAAAAGATGACACATCATTCACCTTGACTGCAGTTGCAAATGCCAAGCAAAGTTCTTGCAAAGCACTTCCAGAAGAGAGTTTACAGTGCATAACAAACCTCTTGTCAATGGCTACTTCTTGAAATATTGGATAGAATTCTTGCTACTTGCCTTAGGAACCCAGCAGCAGATATTTTCAAGCATCTAGAAGATGTTAAGAAGACACTAAGAAAGTTTTAAGAAACATCTTAGTATTCACAAGAGCTGCACTTACTGGGTTTTTGATTTGTGCCTGACACAGTGATGGAACTATGTTTCATGCCTGAAATTCTTTGTTCGTTCTTGGAAATAATTATCCCCTGAACTTTTGTCCTTATGAAAATTGCGTGGACTTTCATTTTTTAAAAGAGTGATTTAATTTGTATATTGATTTATTTTCAAATGCTGGGAAAGTTAAAGAACTGGAGTCAAAATAAAATAACCCATTTGTATACATCTGTGGAATTTATAGCAAACATTGCATTTGGATGAAATTTTTCAAAAAAGATTTTTTAGCATCGCTGTCCTTTAAAACACCATGAACACTTGATTCTTGGTGCTGCCATTTATGTCTCTAACTAACAGAAGATGCAAGTTATGCCTATTATGAGAAAATAGATAAATGAGATAGAATTGGCACTACAGATCTCATAGAAAACCTAGTTTTTATTCCAGGGATTTCATAAACCAAAACTAATAAGTGCTTTACAGTCCAAAATGTTCTTTCAGCCTTTTCTCCTTTAGAATTGATGTGCTATATAAGCAATTCTAACTATTCAATAGGAGGAAGTTACTATAGACAGGTCTTGCAGACTAATTGTGTTTTCAGGAATAGTGAAAGAATGAAATGTAAAGAAATTAGATGAAAGATGAAATAGATCTTTTCAGTTCTAAGAAGAGTTTATAATGCCTGTTATGGGTGTGTTATACTCAAAGAACTGTTATGGCCAGAAAAAACCCATAGAGGTAATACAGAGCCAAGAATTTATTTTTAACCTAATAATAATCTTAACGGTCTAAATAAAATAGAACCAACTGATTAGTCTAGCTACAGTAATATTAAGTTGTAGTCCAAATTCACACTGAAAAGCCTTACTATTGATGTCAATAGGATTGTTGTTCAACACTTAACTATGAACTTCTTTTTACTTTGGTGTTTTGTTCACTGTTCACACCTATTGCGTTGCAGGGTCAATTGTACTTATCTCCACCAAGTAGGGAAGTGCTGGCAGGCCATCAGCACCCTGAGTTGTTTCCAAACAGGGCTTCAGTTTGGGTGTGTGTACAGGATCCCTTCTGCCTCACTGCTGGCGTTCAGCTGGGACTATCTTTACATGCCTTCTTATCTCAGTCTGCTTCTTTCTCTGATTCCCAACTGAAGTTTGAAAATTGCACCACAACCTACCTCAACTTTATTTGCCATAAGGGGCTACTTGCTCTTTAGGCAAAGAGTGAATAACCTGGTCTGTCAGACCTTCACAGCAAAGTCTATTCACAGGGGGTAACTAAAGCTAGGAATTAATCATTAGACCAACAGAAAATTATTAAAAGGAGATAAAAGCAGCTCAGGCCAAGGCAAGTCCAGACAAGTCCTGAGAGCTGCACAATCAGGTCAACAGAAAATCTGTAGCCTTTTACTAGTTATGGAAAAGGTCATATTTACCATACTACTGGCAGGGAAAATACAGCAATAATGGTCAGGTGAAGCTCACTTAAAGAGCAATTGCTTTAGTAGATTATGCAATGACAGAATTTGACTGTTCAGTCATTATAGTTTGAAAAGAGGAAAATCATTGAACAAGGCCTAGGATGCAGCAAAAAAATGGAGGGATCTGAATAACAGATTAAAATTTTGAGGTCAGAAAGTTAGGTAAAAAATGTATTGTGGCAGTTAAAGCACTCTGTAGGTGGGGGGAAAAAAAGTGATATTGGCAAAAAACCCCACAAACCCAAACAAAAGCCTACACAAGCTCACACATTTAAAAATTACCATGAGTTGAATGTCAAGTTTTTGTGCTTTAAAAGTATTGCAATGAATTTTCTCTGAACATATGGATCAGTGTACAAGAAACTTTGGTGTGGGATTTGTTTTGAAAATTGTCACATCCAAGATCCTACTCCAAGAGATGCATCTTGCAGCGCTTGCGAGTACAGAAGGTTTGCTGCCCATCCCCGCGGGAAGGATGGGTGCTGATGTCACACTAGATGGCGGTGTTGTTCACTGAGCATGCCGCCTTCAAGCCGTGGTGTGGGAACCGCTTCTCCAGGGATACACCTGATTCCTGCCAAGTGATAACGTAACGCTGTGTTGACGGCTAAGATGAAGTAATGCACGTCTGGGGGAAAAAATTACAAAAGATTGGGCTTAATGTGATAAATCAGGAATTTCTAAGTAGACTGGATATGAATTTGGAAGCTCAGATAACTGTTGAATGCATTTCGTATTTGGTATCTCCAATGAAAAAGCAAATTGTATTAGAAAATTACATACTGATCACATGCAAGTTGTAAGTGAGTTCACAGTAAGCAGAAAAACGTGGTTTTAATTCTAAATACAGACCTAAAGGAATTATTCTAAAATTTAGTACATAGAACAATACGTTTCTTATCACAGAAAAGTTTAATTTGAAAGGGACCTTAAAAATCATGCAGTTTTAACCCCCTTGCCTTGGCCAGTGACAATTTCTACTTGATCAGGTTGCTCAGAGCTCCATTCAACCTGTCCTTGATATGTTGTTATGAATTCTCTTTCTTAAAACATGCTTTTCTATGGAGATAAAACATTCCAGGCAAAATGGATTGGTGAAGACTGGGGAAAAAGGAAAGGGAAAAACATTATTGCAAGAAACACAACTTGCTGTTCTTAAACAATTTCAATTGTCCATGCATCAGTCATTCAAGCAAACTCTCTTCTGCAGTTTGTAGAGTAATGTAAAAAGTAAAATGTCAGTTGCAGGGAAAGCCCCTTTGCATATATTTCACTGCAATTCGTTTCAGTGATGACAGTTACTAAATTTTAACAAATCTAAAAGCACAAAAGAGTGCCACATGAATGTAAAGATGGAAAGAAGTCAATCCAGCATTCAGTTCCTTCAGTAAAACTCTCCAGAGAGCAGAAAAGATGCTAAGACAGAGTCTACCCAGACTTTGACTGACTGCATTGCTGCTGACCTGGCTGCAGCCAATTACCTCATATAACCTCACAGAAGAAAAAAATGGGATCTTATTCTTTAAGACCTAAAAACCCCTAAACATTTTAACACAAGGCATTTTAGTAAAGTCTAAAAGCAGAATCCCAGAAACACCAGTTAAAATATGGCCTAGCTGTGGAGACAGGTAACCTACATGAGAGTTTGACTTTCAGGTTCCCCCATCCTGAAATGATCAAGTTCTGCCTCTTTGCAAGGCTACCTCAGTTTTGATAGCAATAAAGAGCTTTTAGCATTTCACTCATGACAGCATGATCTGGGTCAAGAAAGCAGTAATCCCTCACAGAGCTGCCCTGAAAACTTGAATCCAGCAGAACTCTTGATTAAAGGTTTGTACAAAAAGCCATGGACAGTGTAATGACTGGAGTAACAGAAACATTTGAATTTTAACAGTGTACAGTTTCTGTGTGGTGCCTAGAAACCCAATAGCAGTGGTTCAGGACTTTGCATGACACTAGAAAGGCAGAGGAGTACTAGTTGAATGTAGGCTAGCCCCAAATCATTGATGAGGAGCAAGCCATAGAAAAGGTGTTCTAGAATATAGTATTTTTTGGTATTTCCAACAGATATATGGAGATACTAATGCCATTGTACGAGGTATTAATGAAATATCATGTCAAAATCGCCATTTATTTCTAATCTCTATGTTCAATATGGAAAAGTTCAAAACTGCTAGAACAATCATTTAGGTTGGAAAAGACCTTTAAAATCATTGAGTCCAACTGTAAATAGGCTCACAAAGGTCTAAGTGTTTGTGAGATCTTTCCTTCCCAGAAAAAACTGCCCTTGCTGGTTTCTTCAGGGTATGTTAAGAAAGAATGGTAAAGAGGAGGAACTGGAAAGATCCTGCTGGGAACATGTTGCCTGAGACTGCGACTAAAGTTGATGACAAATTCAGAAACAATTTGGCATTGTGTGCTGAGTCAGGCAGTGGATCCCACTGAGTACTTGTGGGGTTCCAGGATAAAGGTGTTTGCCTTAGAATGTTGCACAATGTGTATGCTCAGCATAAAAATGAGATATGGCATACAGGACATACTTCTCCAGTTTGGGTATTAGCAAGAGAGAATATTATGGAGAAAAGAAAATCTTTCCGATTTTATAAAACAAAGGAATGCTAACAGTGAGAACAGCGTCACTATTGTGACTGAGGTTTCCAGTAAGCCAATTAAAGTTTGTTTGTCCCAGTCATACTGAATTTTTAACTGGAGTCTGACAGTATAAATATAACAAGCTGAAGAAGTCCCATTATTTCCTGCTTGCAGGGCCTTGTTTGCATGTTTTTCGAGAGTTAATAGAAAAGCCACAATAGTTACTTTGTGCAGCAGAGGAGCAATTCTTAGAATCTCTGGCATTTGCTAATAATCTGCAAGAGTGTGGAAACCAAATGGCAGCTATTCCAGTGAAACAGCACAAAGCCCACTCAGGTTTTTTCATATTGTCACTTATATTGCTTAAAAACGGAAAACAAACTGAACTAGCTTCCTGGTATGTCATTGTTTCTCCCAGTACTTTTTCATTCAGTGTTTTAACCCTCATGGATCAGAAGTGGTTAGGACTTGCTTGACCTGCCTTGAGATCAGCCACAGGACCTAAGTCCTTTAAACAGAAGAAAATATTTGCTTAGTTTATGCTTATAGTAGTAACATGTGGGATATGTTAATTAGAATTTGTACATATTTTATTTGGAAAGTTAATTTTTGACACACAAATTATTATAATGCTTAATACACTTATCTTTCCTCACAGAAGTTCCATTTACATGCTGTAAATTCCACTGGGTTCCCAATTGTTTTAGGTTTCAGACCTATGAAACATATGAAATACCTGAGTACAAAATTTAGATCCATAGAAACTGTGCTTACTTGACTCCCTCACTTAGGTCTCTAAATTCTCCTGTGCACATCAGCTTCTTCCAACATATTTTCCAGAAGACAAAGTGTCTGTTTCTGGGCATATCAACATCTGACTATATTCTCACAATGTTAGGCAATTTGAGGATTTATTTCAGACCCATGTCAGCAGAGACTAGGCTTTTTCTGTCACACCAGTAGTGGGGCCTAATCCTGCAGGAGCTCCTTACCCTGTCTTTGATATCATTATAATACAAGTAATCTGATCAAATTAATAAAAATCCATCTGCAATATTCAATATAAATCTAAAATCCTGGAAATTGCCACCTAATTTATTTACGTTGCAATGAATTAAACAAGAAATCCCATTCAGCTCAATGGGTTCTATCAAGTGTCTTTCTGAGACACCATCTCTACCCACACTGCATCAGAGGATCCAGGGCTTTAATCTGTGGGTGTGAATGCCACTCCCAGCTCCAAAGTTCAGGTTAAGTTCTGTTTCAGTCCATTCCTTCATCATTATTTTTCTTTACAGAAATGCTCAAACTATATTAAGCACTTGTAAACACCAAGATGACAGTTAAATCTGGTGACAAATTTTATCCTTCAGCAATCTAGGACATAAAATTGCATGTTTCAATTCATTTGGAGAAACCCCAGGCATCCCCGCGACATATCTACTTTGGATTAAACCATTGTGTTTCTGCTCTGTAGTGACTCTGTAGTGTGTGGTTCTGTGGCACTCTTCTCAAATTACAACAGACTTGCTTCATTCTCTACAAATCTTGGATATTCAGCACTTTCAGAAACAGCAAGTTGAAACTGAGTCTAATTTATCCTACTGGAAGACAAGAACAGCTTCACTAATTAAATCACACTAAGCAACAGATGAAATTCAAGCAGAATACTGTATAATATTTGGTAATAGGAAAAAACCTCCACCTTCTTTGTGATTCTTAAAGCAGACTAAGTACTGTAAGAGCAAAATACATTTTTATTTTCTTGGATTTTTCTGTGTTTTTGTGCTTTATCCTCAGGTCTGTTGAGGATCTGCATTTGCCAGTGGAGTGTGCCAAGGGTGTTTTCCTGTCCTAGTTACCGAAGTCCTGAAGGGCATGAAGAGTCTATCTTGGTTTAAATGCACATGAAAAACAGGTTAAATAAAGGTAAATTGTTCTCCAACTCTTTTCTGTGATCCAAAATGCTCAGACTTCTTTACAGATATAAACTGTATGTCCCCACTTTCCTGTCAACATGACCTTATGGACACCAGTAAGGAAAAAAAGGTGTTTTAAGGTTTTTGCTCTTCCCAAATGCTGCTTCTGTTTATCTACTGATATAACAATATCTTTCAAACAACCAGAAGGAAAACAAATCCTATTTTGTCTATCAAATACTTTGCTTTAAGGATTTTATATACATTGCCAAAGCAATTCCTCTGAGAATTTCTTACAAAAATTTCCTGATAGAAGGACCTTTCTTGAACTGAATACTATCAACAATCTCATTCAAGAGAAGAGGAGTTCATGGAACTTTGAACTAAATGACATTGCTAAACTTTCAGGAATAAGGTGGAATACATTATTTCTGCCCAGACAAAAAGTATAACTTACTACTTAAAAATCACTAAAACAAATATTCTGGATGGAATCATTGTTTATGAGCAGACAGAGAATAAACTCTATGCACAAAGTAAAATGTTGGTATAAGCAACACTGAAAAGAGAAACCTCTAAGAAGCAGTTTAACACATGCTTTAAAATTATAAAGGGAAATTAAATGCACTTAATTAATATCACTTTACAGCAATTATCTAGTCATCTATTATATCCTTAACACTGTGTGTGTTT
Source organism: Pomatostomus ruficeps (assembly GCA_013400735.1). Lineage (NCBI taxonomy): Eukaryota > Metazoa > Chordata > Aves > Passeriformes > Timaliidae > Pomatostomus > Pomatostomus ruficeps. Next base: position 18,204 of record VYZT01046756.1, read on the forward strand.
GAAAAAGGCAGAAGTATTACAGTATTTAAAGTCAATAATACCTGATATCATTTTGAATTAGAAGGCAAAATGTCCACAGAAAAGCATATAATCAGTTTTCTCTTCCTGACTTCCTCCTATACCATGGGCACTTTTAATTAATGGTTTGAGTGTAGCTGAAATTTTAAAATATTTCACTATTTTCTGAGTTTAGATTATTTTTTAAGAATTTTTTTGTGACCACCACTAATCACAACATTAATATCATCCTCCCTATTCACTGTCTGGTACTAGAGCAATCTGAAGTAAATGCACTTTGTTATTCAATGGATAGCGAAAGGAAAAGCCATGTTGTTGGCAAAATGTAATTGGACTCTGTGAAATCCTGACTTTAGATACTAAAAAGATGTTTTACTCTGATGAAATTTTTTTTTTTTTTTATTTAAAGGAAAGACTTCATAGTTGTTCTGGTCAGTGCAAACAGGAATATTACGAAATTATGCTTGTTCTACAAGTTAAGTGGTTTGCAGGTACATATAATCATTCAAACACTTATAGAAATCTGAGGGTCACAATTGAAAAAAAGATTGCCTTAAACAACAAGAGAAGACATGACTGGCATTATGACACTATCTCAACACCAGAGTTGTTGAATTTCAACAATGTAGTTCATTTGTATAAATGAATAATTAGAAAAGTACTTCAGAATTACTGAAGCTTAGAATAAAAAGAGGAAACGAGTTTTCTATTTTCCTGCTTTCTATTATATGCCTATGTTTCGGGGAAAAAGAATTGAAGAATTATTGGAACTATATTGATATTAAAAGATTGAAGAGAGACTGGGAATACAATACCCTCAACTCCCCAAAATTTGTAATTCAAATGGAAGTCTATTTGGAGAAGCAATGGAGAAATTTAATTCTGTTTTTTTCATATTACTAATTTATCATCTGTCTGTGAGGTGTGTAAATCATGATCAATTTCAGTGAATAAAAATCTACAGTCAGTAACCGAATCTCTAAATAAAATAGGATTTAGTAGACCTTAAAAATAAGTTTTCTAGTTATTTTTTTTTAAAAAAAAAAGCAATAGCAGTATTATGGTATTAACAACAGCCTTAAAGAAATATCACAATTGTTGAACTGAGAATATTTAGCCCTTGGCACATTTAAAATGTTTAGGAAACCAGAAAAATACTCTGTGGAACACCAGGTAGTGTACTAGACACTCCCATGTACATGTGATGATCACATAAGCCCTTCACTTTTTAAGATAAAGCTCATCAGATATTTAGGTTTTCTTGAAGAAGGGCTTCATTTATGTACAAATATTTCTGGTTTTTTCTCCATCATGGCAAGTGGTTAACTAGCAGTTCATCCCCTCCCAGGAGGCCTCTACCCCTAGAACATCATAGCTTTGCTGTGTCTCATGCACATTTATTTACATCAGTAAACAGAATGAGGGCAAGCATGAAAAATGGGAATACACAATCATTTCTGCTATCAGCACAAAGGAAGATGACACAAGAAGCAAGATTTCTGTTACAGAACAACAGATTATGGATGCCAAAAGCAGTATTAAAAGTGATAATGACAAATGAAATAATAACGAAAAACTCAAGCAGCATTTTAACTTCTCTGAGCAAAGTTCCTCAGCACAAGACAGCAGTGCCCTGGCATTGACTGCAATTCTGCTAGACCCCACATTTTAAAGAGTTGTGTAAAGTTTGGTTTGAAATCTGGAACCAAGGCTTGCCTTCACCACTTTCTGAGCCCCAAACCACTGAAGATTCCTGTACAAAACTGAAGCTAATGTTCCACCTGCTCAGTCCCAGCCACAAAGTGCACTGAAGAACTTCCACTACTCTATCTCCCTGTACCTGTCAGCACAACTGGCATGTGAAATAGCAGGAGGTAAACATAACATGAAAGTACTGTAGAGCTTCTGGGTTTTGTGTCCTGCACAGATCTTGAATGATGTGGTGATATCTCTCTTTCATGGCTTTCCTCCTTAGTACACAAAAAGTACTGCTGCTAAGGGGTACAAAGGACTAGCTCTACAAAGATACCCATTCTCCTACAGAGTAAACCAAGAGATGCAGAAAAATTAGGCAAACACCTAATCACTCTCTTCAGTGAAGTGAATGAAAGGTGTTCCATTTGGGTTTTAAAAATGGTCAGAAGGAGGAAAATACCTCTTTATCACAAGACTGAGGTCATCCAAGGTAAGTTGAGCTTAGAAAAACAGGTAAAGTAAAAGCAATATTTTGTGGAAATGTAATATGATTTAAGTTGAAAATTATTAATCATTTGAGCCAAATTGATTTGAGCATTAAATACAACTCAAAAGGTCATGCTGATCTAGTAGGAAAGAGGCTCACTTACAAGTGAGCTTACAAGTAAAAGAGGAAAACATATTAATGCCAGTAGGACCGGGGAAATGATTGTCCCTCTGCAATCGGCACTGGTGAGGTCTCACCTTTAACACTGTTTCCAGTTCTTGGCCCCTCACTTCAAGAAAGTCTTTGAGGTGCTGGAAAGTGTCAAGCAATGAAGCTAATGGAGGGTCTAGAGAGTAAGTCCTAT
>VYZT01046769.1:2917-33098 GCA_013400735.1 Pomatostomus ruficeps
TAAGCATGTCTTTTGTCTGTTTATACAACTTCTTGCCCATTTATTTCCAGCTCTTAGGTATTCCAATAATGTTGTGTCCATTTGGCATCTTTGTAGTCAGGCTAATACCCAGTTTTCAAGTTTTGCTAATTCAAATAAAAACTTCACTCAAAGTTACAGAGCAAATTGAATTTAGATTCCATAAGAATATGACTTTACACTTCCTTTAAGGATGTTCAGCAAAAGATAAAGCTGAAATGAATTTTCTTTCTCCATTATCCTCCATTTGCATCCTTCTTTTTCTCTCTGTAATTGAGTAAGTATAATGCCTTTGTTACAGAAGATACAGTGCTTTACAAATTTTAGTGAGATTTTCTAAAATGAGGAGGGTTTTGTACAGCTGCCTGTGTGTATTTTTTCTTACTTCAATATGCAGCACTTAAAAGCAATGCAAAGGAACAATTAAAAATGCCTGTAAATTGCATATATATAATTCAGGGCAGGCACCTCAGAAGCAGTCATACATAAACTGGCTCATCTACATTTTATTTTCCTCTAAAATTAGTTTGAAGAATTAGCCAGATTTTGTAGAACTCTGATCATGTACCTTGTCAGAATCTATTGAAACTGACCTAAAGATAACCTTTAAAATTGCCTTTAGTCCTTAGTAATTGCAATTTGTACAGGAAACATTAATGACCATCATCAGATACCTTCTACAGAGTTCCTGATGATTTAAAGACCTGTCAAATACTGGACCTAGACCACTTTAATCATTCAGCTGGTTCACAAGAAGAGGTTGCTATAAATAAGCACGTTTGAAACCTAACCATGATCTGAGCAATATAGCCTGAGAGAATTTGTTGTTTGGCAACTAGTCAGAACTAGAATTATTTCTCTGTATTATTTATGAGGCTGTACAGTTGTATATCAATGGAGACAACAAAAAAGGGTTTCTGCGGACAAGATTTAAGACAAGATTAGTATAAACAGTGTTTCATTTTAGTTTTCTGGTTCCCTTTCTGCTTAGCAAGATATTTTATCATTTTCATTTATTACTCTGTTAATCAAGCCTTGTATAGAGGAAGTGATTTAGTAATCAAATCAAAATTGCTCTATTAAGTGTAAATTATGTATATGTATTCATTTTTGTTTCACATAGAATGGCTTACAGAACTGGTAACAGTATTAAAATAACATATTATATTTGATAAAAATTGTGCTTGTGTGCCTTATGGCTTGATGTGGTTTTGTTTGTCTGTAACACTGTGCTTTCAATCTTTGTATGATATTTCAGATCCGTATGCTCATGTTTCCTTCCTCCATCAAAGCAAAACAACTGAGATCATTCATTCAACTCTAAATCCTACATGGGACCAAACTCTCATATTTAATGAAATTGAGATCTATGGGGACCCACAGTCAATAGCCCAAAACCCACCTAAAGTCGTTATTGAACTTTTTGACAGTGACCAAGTGGTAGGTGAACTCTTTATAATCTGATTGCTTTTTTATTTATTTATATTAATTGACAATACATTAATGGCTATTATTGCTATTTTTTGTTGCAGGGTAAAGATGAATTCCTTGGAAGAAGTGTTTGTTCCCCCATGGTCAAGTTAATCCCAGAAGAGGACATCACACCAAAACTGCTCTGGTATCCTGTAACAAATAATGGCAAAGCTAGTGGAGACATTCTTTTTGCTGCAGAACTTATTTTGAGAGACAAGGTACATATTTTTCTTTTTTGTATGTATGTGTAATATAATAAGAGTATATATTCTTTCATGGTGAGACACTACGTGAAGAACTGTCTCAGTACTTGCAAGGTATTTCATCTAAGGAAAATGGGAGAAGCTAATACTCATGTTTGTGTGTTAACAGAGTGGTACCAACCTTCCAATTCTTCCATCACAGAGGGCACCAAAGCTCTACATGGTCCCTCAAGGTATCAGACCAGTAGTTCAACTCACTGCTGTTGAGGTATGGTTCCTCTTAAACTAACTGAATACAAGTACAGTCTTCTCATCCTCTAGACAGGAAGTTTGTGTACTTACTTACAGAAAACAAAAAATTCATAGTGAGAAATACTCTTTTCTGTAAGCATTTGTGAATTTCATTGTTTCCATTAATCTTCCTAGAACTAGAACCCTGAAATATTTCGCCAGACACGTATTATTATCGAAAAGACTTCATTTCTTCTTTCCTGCTTTTTGGGTATTATATTAAGCATATTGATATCCCTTCCCACTTTTGCTTATATTGGATTTTATTTTACAGATTCTGGCCTGGGGGCTGCGAAACATGAAAAACTACCAGCTGGCACCTGTTATGTCTCCAAGTCTCATTGTGGAATGTGGGGGTGAAATGGTGGAATCTGTGGTGATCAAAAACCTCAAAAAGACACCGAATTTTCCATCTTCTGTTCTCTTCATGAAAGTTGTACGTTACAAAAACCTATATACCAGCTATCTCTAGCAAAATAAGTTCCTCCACAGTTTTAAAGGTCAAGGATTTGTTCTGAATAGAAAAACTCACACATCCTTTTTTGATTTACAATAAGCAATTTGTGACCCTGAAAACTGTAATAAAGATCATGTAAACATGTCTGTACAGTCACTGGTAAGTTGCACAATTTTATATGCACAATCCAGTGCAGTATATATATATATACTTTTTCTTAAAGGCATCAATTTACCTAAAGATGTTTGGCTACTTTCTTATTGCTAGGATGGGAGCTGTGCAAGAGCCAAGAAAATTCAAGATTTGGGGCAATTATTTTTACTGACTTTTACTGACTGATAAGATTAGAAAGTTTTCATTCACCATATAGCCATAAAACATAGTAGTTCAGTATTAAATAAATGAGGTAACAGCTCTAATTTAGGGGGAAAATCTTTATTCTTTTTCTTCTGTTTGCACTGTAAAAACCCTCTAACCTTCTATTTTTAGCTTTTGCCAAAAGAGGAGTTATACAGCCCATCTCTTGTTATTAAAGTGATCGACCACAGGCCATTTGGGCGGAAACCCATCGTGGGACAATGTACCATTGATCTACTGGAAAGCTTTCGCTGTGACCCCTACACTACTAAACAGGACATCGCCCCACAGCTGAAAGGTAGAGAGCTGGAAAATGAAGCTCTACTTTCTTGTGAGATGCTGGAATTACCTACCTTCTGTGTTTGCCTGCTCTACTGATGAATAGCCATCTCGTGTTGTGTACTTAGCTGGAGATAATGTTACCTGAAAGGAAAAACATCTAACAGAGAGTATTAATTAGCGTAACATTCTGTGAAGCATAAGAGGGCATAATGCAAAGGCAAGTCCACTTTTTGGAATTGATGTGTTCATTCCCTGAAGTTCCTCTTTAGTATCAACTTGGAAGGTAACTACCTGCAGATCACTTCTGCACTAGTACCAAAGTAATGATTCAGTATTCCAGCAAATATGGTCTGAATACAATGCTGACATTTCCTCTACACTTTTTCAAGTTTTACTCTCTTAATTTTAATTCTATATATTTGAGAAATGTTTGCATAGTCTGCACAAAAATATTTTGTCTATTTTTAGCAAAAAGTGTCAACAAATTGCTTTCTTTAGAGGATCAAACATATCGCCAATGAATTACTTTACATCTTCCGTAACTGTCTGGATTTCAATCTGATGAAGCTGTACAGTAAGATAGTTTTTCTACACCATATTGCCTTAATAAAACCTTTGGCTTACAGTTAGTCTGCTCTCTGCTGCACCTCGCCTGGATACAGTAATTGACATGGAAGACACACAGCCACTGCTAACAGCTCAGGTAATCTTTGAAATTTGATGCTTGACTTTGTTCTTAAGATCTCTGATTTCTGAATAACTATCTAGACAGCAAAACTGTCAGAAACACATGCAACCCTCTGGAAAGCCAGATGGAAGAAAGTTACTTGGTGACAGGAAAGCGAAGGAAATATGTTAATCATTTTAACCTTTGTTTTCACATAGTAAACATCAAACTATAGCATTTTGTGCTTGGTAAAATTCACCAGTACCTTAAGAATTAATTCACTTGTTCAATAGCTGCTGAAGGCACATGGTAGAACATTACCCAGTTCCCAATGATGCCGGTTAGAGCAGCCTGATTTTGCACAGACTGACCAGTTCTAGATAAAGGAGCTGAAAGTGGGAGTATGCTCTGGTCCTTCAGAGCCCTTCATTTTATCATAGTCTTTACCTCTCTTACCCTGAAGCCATCCAAAACCAATACTACTGAAACAGCTTTTTTCTGCACTAACACTTCTCTTCTTTCCTTTCCTGTTGTGCCTTGTCTCTTTGCTGCTCTGATTCTTTCAGGACCAGCACAATACAGTTTTGCTTTCCAGGTAAAAAATAATTCTGCTTGTAGAATTTTACTCTTGAGTTGAAACATGATTAAAGAGAGATTCCAAACAGTACATTTTCAAGGAAAAAATGTCAATTCTTTTAGGACTGTAAAATGTTTCCCTTGCCTAGAAGGTGTTTTCATAGATTTCTGATGGCCTGTTATGTTAAAGGAAGCAGAGAAGTTACACGCTTTAATATATGGCCATTTTGCAGACTCTTAATCCACAACGTTGATTTTTGAAAAGGCAGAATATTTTATGTTGTTACAGCAGTCCCAAAGTAAACACTACTGAATTTGAACTTTTGAACTCTGACTGCTCTTTGAGTATATTAATGATTGCATTGTTCTTCCTTCATCTCTTCTTATTGTCATCATATTCAGACTCTAACTGATGAATATCATGGACCATGATCTTGTGATTACTGTCATCATACATGTAAATTGTCATTAATATTTAATTTAGAACAGTCTCTAATCTGAAATAGGTTTTCTCTTCTAATATAAGTGGTATATATTCTAATATAAGCTGCAACAGAGAACTATTATTTCCTTTAAAAATTATATGGAAAAGTATTTAGAAAATAAAGAAGACTTAGCACTTCAAAGTCACTGGTAAAATTGATTGTATTTGTGTAGTTTATTTTAACTACAAAGGGAAAATTTTAAATGCTAGATAAGCAGAAACAGAATTTCTTTTCGTTTGACATCACCCAAGCCAAATATAACACTAGATACAGTGAAAGCATCCATATTAGAGGAATGAAACCTCAAAACAATCCAAATTGAAATAAGTAAAACTGTGGAAAGTGTAAGTGCTATGCAGACAACACCCTGAGGACACAAAATGCCAAAATTTCATCAATTACATTCCGATTTCCAGTGTTTAAGCAGTATGTCAACAGCACTCAGCAAAATGGCTTCTCCAACAACAGTGCATGTATGTACCAAACTGATGCATGCAGATGGGGAGGAATGTTAACGTGGGGCCTTGGAGGGGGTACTTCTCTTGGCAGTTCTGCCAGAGAGAGATTTTGGAGGAGATGATGCTCACAAGTCTAGTATGATTAGTCATATTAAGGTATCCTTGTTCTGAAAATCTTACAATGCATATACAATATGTATGAACTACTAAAAACTTCTTTTTTGTGTCAATTTAGAATCTGTGTGATAAAAGCACAAAAATAAACAGGAATTATTTCACCACACTATTAATATTTAAACTTTGTTTATAAGTCTACTTCCTGGGAAATAAAATTATAATTAAAAAAATTTTAACTCTGACTTTTCTAGGGATTCACTGCATCTCTTAGATTTTTTCCCATAAATCCACAATGCTCAAAAAGCTAATAGTAAAGTGTTAATGTCTTGACAACTTCATGTATAACAATCTACAGTGAAGTGACTGGGTACATTTTAAAAAGAACATTAATATTACATTGTTTTTACCACGTGAATATTTCACTCCAAAATCTCCAATTTATCATATGGCATTTTATTCTGTCTTTTGGCATTCTGTGAGCACATCCTGATTACAACTTCTAGTAACAATAATATCCAAATATTAAAGACTATTATTTGCTCTGGGAATTTTTAAAGAAGATTTTAAGGTTCTGATTTATTTTTCTCCTTAACTACTTCTACCAAGTGCATTATTTGAAGGGACATTTGAAGGTATATCAAGGGGAAAAAAAATACAAACTCAAAACATAACCCATGACTTAAACTTTTCCAACATTATGCTTTGATGAAAGATTCAGAGCTCTACACAGTGTATTTTGTGAAAAGGCTTTGTGAGTTTAAATTATGATTGCATAATTATGCAAACTAACCTTTGCGTTGTCAACATTACAAACCAGTATTTTAACAAAGTGAAATTTAAATATTGCAAAAATCAAAATTACATTATGAATTCTGCCAGTAAGTTTTGCAAATCACTAATGTGTTGTTTCCACAAAAAAATCACTCCAACTGTCTTTAGAAAATGACAGTCCTATGCTAATCTGAAAAAAATACGCTGTACTTATGATTTGAAGGTAGACCTGAACATCCCAGCAAAATAATTACTTAAGAGAACAGAACTGAGAGTAAATGAGAATGATATACCAGAGTGATGTCCTGACCTATTGATGCATTTGGCTTGTATTCATAAAATGTTTTGCGTATTTCTTCTGCTTTGCAAAAAACTCATTGCTAATGCTTTTAAATGAAAACACAAGGTATAATGTATAAAAAGTAGCACAACTGACACTTGCTAGTCATGGCTTCCAGATGGGATGCATGATGCTTGCCCTTAATGGACTATCGGGCGGTAATTAGGGCATCTGTGATTTAGCAGGTGAAGCATTTTGGATTGTGCACATTGTTTTTACACTCATATGGATAAATCGATAGACACACATAGAGTGGTTGCTACTGTACTTTATAATTCTTCGTATTTTTTTCAGACTGCTGAAAATCCACAGCCTGTAAACAATTGTTAAATAATAGTAGAAGGGAAGGGGAAAAAGATGTTGAGCATTAGCAAATTAGACTATAGAGAAGTAGATAGTCATAAAGGGGAAAAACCCACTTGAATCTTACATATGTGCAATTTGTTTGGAAATCTCTGGAACAGGTTCAGTTTTGTAACTGCTCTTAGAAACATTTTTCATCTGAAATAAATCAGATCCAGTGCTCTGTGCAGCCACAGATGAAAGTGGGGAATGATGCTACTGTGGAAACCAGGAAATAGAATCCAGACTCTAACACTACAATGATACAATAAAAATCTAAGCTTCTCTCAGTTTCTCTTTGTTTTGTGAAGAACAAAGCACAGGTTAATAATGTCTTACAGTCCTGAAAACCTGATTTTTAAAATGTGTACATATATAGATATATGCTCCAGTTCAGTATCTAGCACATTCTGCTTTTCTGACAGCAGAAAAAACCCTCAAGCTAAGAGCATGGTGTCTGAATATTCTTCAAAAGCATTTCTAAATTACTGATGTTAGTAACTTATTTGCACACTTACTATATACAAACCCCTAAACGTTTAAAGCCTATTTAACTGTATAAAATTCTACAAATCATATCCTTACCATTGTTTTTATTTTGCTCTTTTTTTATGACTTCATCCTCATGAGCAGCTTACAGAAAAGGTAACGTATACTGCTTTATAAAATCTACACATTGCTTTCTCCAGTTGAAAGCCAGTATATCAATACTGCCTATAAATTAGCATTTTAAACGTGGGCAAGAACAGTAATCTCTGAAAGTGTTTGATATAAAACCTACAGTGAAGTTGTAAAATAGTAAGTTTAGGAAAAATATGCAAGACTGAAACAGGAAGCCGTACATATAAAAAAAAAGCCAAACCAAAACAGCCCAGCTTTAATGATCTGCATAAAACTTTAAGATTCTCTGTAAATTCAAACAATCTTAAAAAAAAAAATCAGATTTACATAGTGGATGAATACTATTCATTCTGTTCATTCATAGTGAATGAATGCTATTCATTACCATTGGAAATATGTTTTCAGGGGCAAATATTTACATTATGCAATCCCTGTGAATACAGAAAATAGCAGTTTCTTAAACAGTGATTATCAGACTTGAAGAAATCAAAAATAGAGAAAACCCCATAGAAATACTGTATTAGTAAAACTTATAGATTGCTAGTATGTTGGTCATGAGGCTTATTGAAGTACTGTTCTTAATAGGGCAAGACTCAATTACTCCTTTTCAACTGCATTTGATTAACAATGAGGTAGATCTGCAACTGCCTTAATTATTATATTCTGATTTTCTTTCAGATAAAGCTGTAATATTACCTAATGGATAATAAGTTTTAGAGTATATTATTTGTTACTACGCTTAATTGTTCATTATTTCTGCTGTATAGTATGATATGAGAGAGGCTTTATCTCTCCATAAGAGCTTTGTTTATTTGCTTTTCTTTAAGGAGGAAGAAATTGTTGATTGGTGGAGCAAATTTTATGCTTCAATAGGAGAACATGAAAAATGTGGACAGTACATTAAAAAAGGATATGACACTTTGAAGGTATTGCTCAGGATAAAACGAGTTAACATATTTCAGAGTTTATGGGCCCAAGACCTGATCAAAACTGTCCCCCCCCCCCTTTTTTTTTAAATGCTCTTCAAAATTTAACTGATTTAACAAAATTATTTTCTATAAAGGTTCTTTACTAATTCATGTGATGAAATGAAGGTTTTAAGAAGATATTTTGGCTTGTCTTCTAATTAACTGCACTTACTAAGAGATGTATTTATAGTTTAATCTCACCTTCGGTCAAAGGGAATTGTACTCTTGACTTCTTTGGGCACCAGGCAGATCCTAAATAAACATACACATTAAGAAAGTATGAGCACGGAGAATCAGTACTTTTACTGTTTGTTGGCTAAAATTTGCAGTGAGGCTACTTTAATTTCTTATCTAATGCAGCTAATAAAGGGAGTAAAGATAAGCTTATGACATGCTACTTGCTCTGGTTTTAACCAAGCCTGAATGAAGCTTTATCACATGTTCTCCAAACGTTGCATTTGCTCCCACTTTGATATAAAAATAGTTCCAAAAGCTTTGGTTCCCTGAAATGTTCCATCAAACATAAGATACTTCGCAGTGCCACTATGGTGGAGCTGATATATATGATAATTTCTAAACTTTCCTTTTTTCTTTTGTAAAGGTGTATGACTGTGAATTGGAAAAAGTACCTGAATTCAATAACTTAACAGACTTCTGTGATACATTTAAACTATACAGAGGCAAGTCTGAGGACAGTGATGATCCATCAGTGGTCGGAGAATTCAAGGTAAATTTCAAAGGATGGGCAACAACCAAAAGCTAGTTGCAGTCTTTTGTATGCAAGTGGTTATTTAAGTAGATGTACATGCAAGCATTTCAGCTTACATATGGAAGTGTTCATTAGGAGGGGCAACAGATATTTGTAACTACTTAGGTACAGACCCATCTTTTTCAAGCAAAATACAGCTACACATTGCTCACACTAAATATGCTACACGTTATTTTAAACTAAATATCATTCCTGCTAATGCAACCTTCGCTGGTAACCATGGGACAGAACCTTCCCAAATAACCTCTCAAACAGGACTAAAGTTCCAAAAAGTACACTTTTAGAATTAATTTGGAAAAGGTATTTTCTACTATTTCTGTGTTTCTGTGACTCTTATAGATTAAAATAATGCTAATGTTGATAAAACAAACCAACCAACCAACCCCCAAACCTTAAATGATGCTTTTTGAGAGAGAAACAAATACAAAGTATTTGTTACATATTCTCAGCTGGAGCAAAAGAGAGTAATTGTTATGACATCGAAACAGCCGAATTGAGTTAAATCAGCAAAGGATATAACCTTGTCTTTGTATTCTTATCATCCAAAACACGAAAACAAAAGACTTCTAAGTCACTGCGGATCAGGCTAGAATCTTGCTACTCTTATATAAAAGAGCGTATACTGTAGGATAAATAAGAAGAAAGAGTGAGGTTTTACATTTATCTTGACGAGCCTTTACACTATTTTTAGGGATCCTTTAAAATCTACGCGCTGCCTGACGACCCCGCTGTTGCGGCTCCTCCTCGGCAGTTCCGCGAGCTGCCGGACAGCGGCCCCCAGGAGTGCATCGTGCGCATCTACATCGTGCGAGCCCTGCAGCTGCAGCCCCAGGACAACAACGGGCTGGTGAGACCGCTTGCTTTCGCAGTGTCTGCCAGCCAACTGCTCTACTGTACTTTAAATTAAGTTAGTCTTGGTAACCATTTCTTAACGATATTTTTTTTTCTTATTTTAAATAGTGTGATCCTTACATAAAAATATCTCTAAGTAAAAAAGTAATTGAAGACAGAGATCATTATGTGCCTAATACCCTCAACCCAATCTTTGGCAGGTAACACATTTTTTTGTATTTTCAATTTACTGTATTTTAGAATGTTCTCCTATTTTTTAAGGTCAACCGTTACTTGGAATATTCAGTGTTCTATTCATAGTTATATACTGACTGTTAACTGTGAGTAAAATTGCGTAAGGCATTTCTCTTTGAAATTGGAAAACACAGATGTTTGGCTAATCCATAGATATTCTTTGTCACACGGGTAAAATTATACAAGGTAAAACAATGTATATATCTTAAAACCATCCTGTGTTAGGAGTGTAAGAATGAAAAAATATGCTTATGGAATATGGAAAAAGTTTACACTCTGAAAACTACACGGATCTCACGAGTAATCAGCTTAACATGCATTCCCAGTACACTGGTCTTCCCATCAAAAGTTAATGATATCACTGAAATATATAAATAAAAAAATACTAGTTAGGAATGAAAAGTTACATCATCTGCATAATTACTATGAAATTCTGGGTCTGGTTTGGTGTTGAGAGTTGTAGAAGGATTTTGATAACTTTGGAAGTTCAGAGAGGAGGACTAGAAGGATTATAAAGGGTTTGAACAGCATACTTTGCTATGATGCACTACAGGTTTTCAATTGTTCAGGTTATGCAAAGAAATAGACAGCAAAGATCCTTGATTCCAGACACAAAGTAACTTTCTTCCTTAGCCTTATTTCAAGCTGCTGCACAGAAAAAATCTGAGAAATACACTGTGCAGAAAGGAAGGAGGTAATAGCCAGAGGAGTACAATTAAAATTATTTATAAATGCAAATAGAAATTGGAGCATGAATGATAACTGCTATTAGATTTACCAGCACTGGAAACATCCTTTTAATACCTTCTAAAGGCTATTGCTCAAAAATAAACTAATAAGTGCTGGTTTTACTTTGGTTTGGTTTTGGGGTTTTTTTAAGTCGAAAAATAAAAAGTGTTGCTCAAAAGAGCAATAGCCTTAACGGGGCATTTTTATGTTTAGAATGTATGAACTCAGCTGCTTCTTGCCTCAAGAAAAGGATCTGAAAATTTCAGTCTATGACTATGACGCATTGACTCGTGATGAAAAAGTGGGTGAAACCATAATTGATCTGGAAAACAGATTTCTTTCTCGTTACGGAGCTCACTGTGGCATCCCCCAGCAGTACTGGATGTAAGTGATTTTGTCTGTTGAAAATTTTAATCGGTAAAACCTAGAACCCAGTCTCTAAAAAAACCTTAATTCTATGGTTTAAAAACGATGCAGTGGCATCTCAAGGGTATTTGTTGTGCTCATTCTATCATCTAAATTTCCAGTGAAGCTGTAAATCTTCAAAACAGCCTTCACAGAAAACCATGGCATCAAATATTTTAATATTTGTAAATGTATGTTATTTCTGTCCAGAGAACTCACACTTAACAGAATTTTCTGACCTACTGTTGAAAACAAATAGGAAAGCATCTGTCAGTGTAAATTATTTTGATACATAAAAAAAAAAAGACACTCTGTCATGGAAGGTAATTGAGCTGATACAAAATTATGTCACTGTATCAAACTCCAGAGGCCTCAATCTAGGCAGTTACAGTGCTGCTCTTTCTGAGCTAGTTTAATAAATATATTTTACATGATGTGTAAATGCCCTGAATAGTTAATAATTTTAGGATGTATTTCTTTTGCTTTCATAAAAGTTCAGGTGTGAATACCTGGCGTGATCAACTAAAACCCACACAGTTATTGCAAAATGTAGCCAGGTTTAAAGGCTATGCTCCTCCTGTCCTCTCTGAGAACGGTCGAAAGATTAACTACGGGGGACAAGACTATACTTTGGAGGAAGCTGGTGAGCTTGTTCACTTGTCTTATATGCATGTCTTAAATTCATACTGATAAAATACATAACTTTCCAGTTATTTATGAAATACTAGAAAATCTTGATTTTTCTCCAAGTTGAGCACACTCTTCTGCTCAATTTTAAATATCTGGTTTTAAGGGTTTTTTTTAAAGTTCAAATGCACATTCTAGTTCATGAGCCCCTGTTTTTTCCCATTTCTTTTATTTCAGAAGCCAACAAAATCTTGCATCAGCATCTTGGTCCAGGTGAAGAGCGGTTAGCCCTTCATATCCTCAGAGGCCAGGGTTTGGTACCTGAACATGTGGAGACAAGGACCTTATATAGCACCTTCCAGCCCAACATCTCCCAGGTACTGTGAACTGGCTTGGTTATGGTTTCCTGAAAGCAGAAAGGGAGCATTCCAGAGTTTATGTCATCTTGTTAACAGGTGGTATCTCTCAGGGAAGAGGGCTACAAATCATTATTGCTTGGCTTAAAATGTAAAGCAGGTTAATCTAGAAACAAAATAAAATGCAGCTTTTTAAAGAAAGTTTCTGTAGAAACCAGAAAGCTTATCTGAAAAATAAAGAGGCCCTGACAAACCTATGTGCAACAAACAATCCCTCATCCATCTTCTTCGCTGCCACAGGGAAAGCTGCAGATGTGGGTGGATGTTTTCCCCAAAAGCTTAGGACCGCCAGGCCCTCCCTTCAACATCACTCCCCGGAAAGCCAAGAAGTGAGTACCCCTGCATCCTGCATACGCTCTGGCAGCCTCGGCAAAGCAACTCACCTCTCTTGCCCCAAACATCTCCCTTAGGTACATCTTGCGTGTGATTGTCTGGAACACCAAAGATGTCCTTCTGGATGAAAAGAGCATCACAGGAGAAGAAATGAGTGACATTTATGTGAAGGGGTAGGAGCATTCTCTCATGTAACTCTTAAAAGGAATAACACTGCGAATGTCCTGGGAATACCTTGACCATGGGTTTCAAATATTATTTGGTTCAGCCAAGTCAAATGCTAAACTCAGAGAAGTACAGAAGTGTTATGAGATAAAGTGTGACCAGTGACCAGTTAATGTGTGGTGAAAGATTCTAGAATTTCATCTCTTGAAATGGACAGCAACTCAAAAGATAGAGTTAGCTTTGGTGCTGCATTACATGGATTCTCAACTTTTACATTCCCTAGTCTTACTATTAAAAAAATCAATACAAATCAGAGAAATATACTAGACTGATCTAATTTTTCCCTACTCAGCAACTCACCACAGATACAGCACTGGTCTTAGATCAGAAATTCAGTTCAGATGTTCCTATTTACAGTGCCAAATTGGAACCAAATTGCAAAAGGGCATGAAAAACTCCCCAACCCTCTGTGAGCAACACTCACAGCTTGTCTGCAACCCCTTAATGACACAGTTCCAGTACAAACAGGCACCAGTGTAGTCCCACCACAAACACCAGACACATCTCTCTGTATTTTCAGATGGATGCCTGGTAACGAAGAAAATAAGCAGAAAACTGATGTTCACTACCGATCCTTAGATGGCGAAGGGAACTTTAACTGGAGATTTGTTTTTCCTTTTGACTATCTCCCAGCAGAGCAACTCTGTTTAGTTTCCAAAAAGGTAAGTATTTCTAAAGATTTCCATACTTAGAATACAGATTCTAGTTAGTCTGGTAATTTATACCTACCTTTTGAAAGAGACAATTCGGTTCAGTGCTGTGTATTTTTCTCAAAATGCTGTTGTGAACAGATTCATTTTGCCTTTGGGCCAGGAACAACACACTGGCAACAACAGCAGTCTCCTTTAAGAGGGGCAAGATTAGATCTTTTAATACTTCCACCAGCCCTAGAATTCACAAGTACTAGCAGACCCCAGCTTTGACTTTTAATAAGTAATTTTTAAAGGTGCTCTGTATTTGTTTTGTTTTTTTTTTAATTTTAGGAGCATTTTTGGAGTCTTGACAAGACAGAATTCAGAATCCCACCCAAACTGATCATTCAAATATGGGATAATGACAAGTTCTCCTTGGATGACTATCTGGGTAAGACTTGGAATAAAAAGTTACTGTTGTCTCAAAGAAGGATATCAAAGTGAACAATTTTAAATTATCACATAAGGATTGCATTTACAGTGAGACACTGAGCATGGAAATGCACTCCAGCTTTCCTACACAGTACAGGCTTACTGAATGAATAAGTGAGTATTTACTCAGTAAAAGCCTACTTGCAGGTAAACCAAGATACTTTTTATTCAGGTAAGCCCTCCCACAAAGTGCATTAAATTATAATATGCATGAAAATTTACTTTGCTTCTTTCTTTAAGTAAAGTTACTTAAACATGGGTACTTCAGTTCTAAATAAGAGTATTGACAGAACATGTAATTTAGAGTTAAGCAATCTACTTCGCACAGTTACTAATGCCTACCTTTTCCAGAGACACGGCTCTCCACAGGATTCTCTGCCCTGTATTAAGACAGCTCCAACATCTTTAGCTTACGTACAAACTATATAGGCCTCAAAATCTGAAAACAAATAGTTGATTTATAACTGTCATTAAGGTTTGCTAAATTATGCACTTACCTGTCAGGAATTACTTATTACATCGCTGCATTTGGGTATCTTCTGTTTAGATGTGTGTGTGGGAAAAGATCCTCTATTAAAAAATCAAGCAATCTTGTATTAAAGAAGGGGGAGTAGAGCTTGCTAAATCCAGTTTATCAACACCAGCAAGAAGGGCTTAAACACAATGTGTCCCATTTCCCTGCCTCATAACAGCCGTAAACAAGAATGTAATGTATCTATTGATTGCCTTTCCTGCATAACATGTTTAGAGATGTCAAGGGTTGCTGTTGAACTGCGGTGCTCTATGGTTGGTTGTGTTATGCAGTGTTCATTTTTGTATCCCCCTCCTAGGCTTTGTGGAACTTGATTTACATAAAACAATCATTCCAGCAAAAGTTCCTGAGAAGTGTAATATAGACATGATTCCAGAATACAAGGCCGACAGTTCTCAGAAGGCTCCCAGGACTGCCTCTCTCTTTGAACAGAAATCCATGAAAGGATGGTGGCCATGTTATGTTGAGAAGGATGGCTCCCGTATTTTAGCGGTAAGGTTATTACTTCTTTTAGAAGGACTTCAGACGTGCTTACCTTACTTTTCAAATTACAGAGAAAGACTGTGAAGAGTCTCCCACTTTAGCTGTTAGCTTTCGGTGGATAGACAGAAGAGGGTAAATAGGACATTCCATGCACAAGTTCAGGAATTTGGTCCAGCAACAACCTTTTGTTTTAAAATGTGGGTTTAATACTTCATTTATTAATTTGTTGCTAGCCTTGTTTAACTTGAAGACTCTGGTGCCAGGCTGAGGCACGCTATATTGCCAAAGCAGCTGATAAAGTCCTGTGAATGAATGCATAGCCTCAAGCTGTGCCAGGGGAGGTTCGACTTGGACATCAGGAAGAACTTCTTCACAGAAGGGGTTGTTAAGCGTTGGAATGGCTGCACGGGGAGGTGGTGGAGTCACCATCCCTGGAGGTGTTCAGCAAAGGACTGGATGTGGCACTAGTGCCATGGTCTAGTTGACAAGGTGATCCTAGAAGTGTCTATGTGTCTTTTCCTGATACTGTGTTCTGATGCTGTCGCAGTACAGAAATCAGTATATTTTGAGGAAATGGGAAACACAGATGTATATCATGAACTGATCCCAGCTATTCTCTGTAAGTATCAAGCAAGTCCTATTAGTGTCATTTCAATAATACGCTTGTCTTATGCCACTTTTTTCTGAAGGGTAAAGTTGAAATGACATTGGAAGTTGTCAATGAAAAAGAAGCTGAGGAAAGGCCAGCTGGTAAAGGAAGAGATGAACCCAACATGAACCCCAAACTAGATCTACCAAAGTAAGATATTTTTCTCCACTAGCTTTAGAAATATCCAATATCTAGCTACCCTGATGCATGAAGTAATATATTAGTCATCAGCTGTCCTTTGCAAAACTTCATTTATAAAAGCCAATCTTGTTTCCTTCTGCAAGGATTAGGATAAAATGCAGGGTAGTTTCAGCGCTAATAGCACATGTTTACTGCAGCTGCTGCCTTGCATTTCAAAACCGACTGTTTTCTTCAACCTCCAAACCAGCATGTTTTAGTGTTTTATCACCTCATGCCTAAATATTCCCTGGTTTTAGAGTATAAATAATACTTACTTCTTTCGAAATGCAGCCGGCCAGATACTTCCTTCCTTTGGTTTACAAATCCCTGCAAGACCATGAAGTTCATTGTGTGGCGCAGGTTTAAATGGCTCTTCATAGGCCTTATCATCTTGCTGATTCTCCTCCTGTTTGCAGCAGTGCTCCTCTATTCCCTGCCGGTAAGAATTTCTGAGTGCTACTGTTCCTGAGCTGTGGGGTGAGCTTAGACAGGAGTCATCAACAGGATACACTCCTAACTCAGACAGGAGTCTATCAGCTGATTTAGCAGGAGACAGGGATTATATCCTTATACTATAAAAAAAATCAACTGATTTTTATTGAGAAGCAATTAAAATTTAGTTTAAAACGAACCTCTTAAGTAAAGATTGAACAAGGAACTGCTTTAGATGAGTCAATAACCTACACAATTAAAATAGCTAATAGTTGGCCTGGAGTCTGGATTTCAGTCTACATTAGTCTGAAAAAAAGTTACATATTTTCACTGTATTTTAACTGAAATTACTATACCCTAAATATATTTTGATCCATTTTAATATTTTAAATGTATTTTTCAAAACTACACTGAATTATTTTGTTACTTCACTTCACCTCTCTTGTTTCTTTCCTCCTCCCCCTACAGAATTATTTGTCAATGAAGATCGTGAAACCAATTTAAAGAAGATTTTTTTTACCTCATCTTTTTAAATAGTACTGAAATTTCGCCCCAGGCCATGGACCAAAATCAGCAAGGCTCTCTATCCTTTGTATCTGCTTGTATTTGGAATGGTAAAATAGATAATTAAGACTTTCAATAAGGTTAGCCAAGGTTCAAGACATCATGGAAGGTGTTTTTTAAAAACAAGGAATAATCCACACCCCTCATTTTTTTACTTCAGTGGTATCTGTACATGGTAAAGTTCTGACTTTGTTTTTAACATGGATTTTTCATAGAAGTCACTCAGGAGACTGCCTACTATTGCTATCTCTGGTATTTAATGGATACTTCCTTTTGAGAATCTTTTTCATTGGGCATACTTTGAAACTCTGCATTTTGAGTTAAAGGAAAACAATCACTACTTAAATTATGTCTACCAAAGAAACATCACAGTGCAACCAAAGGATCATACACTGTTTCGAGTTCCAAAGTTTTCATCATGCTGCTTAAAATTCTTATTTGCTGTGCTGTAGACTTGACAACCCTATACATGTACCTTGACAAGTGCGTAAACATAGACATGAATTGTACATTGCTTTTTTAGCATAATTACAGAATTTTAAATAAACTTATCCACAAGTAAAATGCAAGTTTCTAGTTTTCTTCAATATTACAAAACTACAAAGTATTAGGACTTGGATAGTGTCTGTCAGAGGATGTAATGTCACAGACCTGGAATTTAAGGTATTTTACTGTTATCTGCACAGTGAAGAATAAGGAAATACCTCTGCTTCTATTATGTGAAGTCTCAGTGGCTAGGGTGGAGCAAGCAGCAGTCATCCTGTCAAAAATATACCTCTACCTTTAGGTTTTTTTTGTTAAGAAACTCTCAAGCATCTTGACCCTTGTATGAGAGCTCAGAGCTGGAACTAATCACTATCCAGATGGATTGTCTCTCCACTAATGATGAAATAGCACTCCAGAAATAACTAGCAATTTGCATGAGCTAATGTTTGATCATCCACTATTAAAATCTGTCTCAATCAATGCCATAAATCTGACAAAGAGTAAAAATCACAGCAACCTTATTTTCATGTAAGACAGGAAAGTGTGTTGCTTCTAAGAGTTGTAATTAGAAAGCATTTAACTTCAAAGAGCATGGAGCAGA
Organism: Pomatostomus ruficeps; assembly: GCA_013400735.1. NCBI lineage: Eukaryota > Metazoa > Chordata > Aves > Passeriformes > Timaliidae > Pomatostomus > Pomatostomus ruficeps. The sequence goes on from VYZT01046769.1 coordinate 20,985, forward strand.
GATCCAAGCAAGCCTGTTCACAGAGCATTTGAAGAGCGGCAGGTACTGCCCTTCTGAGTGGAGTTCACCCTCTTCCAGATGCCTTTTTGTCCAAGCGTGCACAGGCTTGTTCTTTTCACTTCAATTAGGCAGTGCTATTAAAAACATAACTGCAAAGTCTGAGAAGCCATTCCATCTGCCAGCCTGCCCCAGTAACAAACAAAAGACAAAACATGTTCACAAGAAGGAAAAGGTGATAATTTATATTTACATACAGTGCTAGTGAAATCTGTGATGCCTGGTGCAGCTGCTGTGCGTGACTCCAACGTGCAACAGGTTTTTGTCTAGTTGGAAGAGTTACCAAAGATTTAGGCCTGTGTAGGGAACAACTTGGTGCTGCTCTCACTGTGTACTGATGACTGGGATGTTCACTCTGGCCAGTCCAGCTCTGAACCACTCCAGTTACCAGCAACTGAGGCAAATGGCCTGTGAGGCCACAGGAAAGAGGGCAGAATGTAGATGTGCCTGGTACCACTCCTCCTTATTTCAGGAAATTACTTAACCCTGGGACTTCCTTCTCCTGTGAGTTTGTTTTGCCAGCCAGCTGAAACAGTCAGGGAAAGGCTAAAGCTAAATTGAAAGTGCCTGTACCAAAAAAGGGGTAACTAGCAGCAGTATGTCAGAGTCCTGCTGCCTCTGCCATCACACAGGTTCAAACACCAGCAGCTGCACTCTTTGATGCACTCAGGTATCCAAGCAGCGTATGACTTCCTCTCACTGCTTGCTGCAGTCGCCCCAAACCCTGAGTACAGGCATGGGCTATAAGGAAGTTCACAGCTACTGTCATGTACTTTACAAAGAAGGAGTCATCATGTGATTCAAGATAAAAAATTTTGAGAAACTTGCACCTATACCAGTGCAGTGTAAAGAGGCAGTAAACTCACATACACTTACAAGCTGTCTTGCATTTCTTTGAACAACCACAAGATGACATCCCGAGTCTCATGTGTTCACAAAGGCCTTCCAGGACTTGTTTTATTCCTACCCTAAATGCATCTTACATATGGAGAAGAACAACAAGATACGTTTAATAGTCAAAGGAAAACAGTCCCATCAAGTCCATTGCTTCGAAGTGTATTTAAAAAACACATCTGTAAGCACCTTTGGGACCTACTTATTACACACAAAGGAAGTGACTCCAAGCCTGGTCCTTACAGACTTGTATGCTGTTGTATCCACTCCCTGCCCCTACATGCCTAAGTATCTATTCAGCAACTTGAAAGCAGTACTAAAATGTGAAATGGCAGCATTCAGTGCTGCATCTTGTGTCAATGCTAGCCCAGCTAGTAAATACCATGCAGCTTTTTACACAGTACTTGTCATTGCTCAGAGCTGCCATGCCATGTATACAGACAGGCACCTGAATTAGAAAGACAATTCTTTAATGGAAAACTATCAACTTCTTTAAAAATTCATATGCAAAAAAACCAAAGAAGGAAATACACATTTTACCTGTCAAGTCTCACTGTGCTCTGACCACGAAATTACCCTTTGAAAAATTTATTTCCCATGTAACCTTTACTGTGGCTAAGAGATTACATCCACTGACAAGTGCAAGATGAGGAACACTGTAAGGAAAAAACACTTTCCTGAAGCCTGTAAAAACCCTGAATGCATTGTAGGTGCTAATAAAAGACTCCAAGACAGTTCTGTTCCTTTCCCAGACCTGCAAGGCGTCAGGACTTGCAGCATTGAGAACGTTGAGAACACAGCAGGAGGTACACAAACATCCGGAAGGAGCAGTGGGACTGCCAGCCACCTCACAGGGATCCTGGAGTGCCAGCACAGAAGAGAGCAGTGCTCACAGCACTTAGGAGAGCTACCCAGCAGTGGTCAGTGAGCAACAAGGGGCCTCCAGCATGTCTTACACCTCACAGCGCCGGGCTGCTACAGGGTGTCTGCATCCACCTGCGGGCTGCAGACCAAGCCACTTCCTCTCCCTCCTTTCTGCAACGGTGGTGCTACCACAGCAGCAGTGCTGGGATGTGACCCCAGCACAGAGCACCAGGGATGGCCCAGCACACTCAGCCAGACAGCAGATTTAGGTTTAAACCTTTCAGGCAGAGAAGTGAACTGAACCTTCGCTTCCCGTCTCCTGTGTAATTCTTGTCACTGTTAAGCAAATACAGTAAAACAAAAGAAGACACACTTGCCACCACCTTCTAGGAGAAATTGTGGACAGTCAGTACCGCAAACTGTTGTAGGAGTGAACCTGTCAGCCCAGGCCTTTAGAGATACTGAAGCCTTTCGTCATGATGCAGGTTCAGTGCCAAGCTGGTTAGCTGTGAAAACATAGACATACATCCAGAAAGGAAAAGATGCAGAACCAGGAATGACTGGAGAGTTTATATAAACCTTGAGTGCTGTTACGCAGTAATGGAACAATTACAGATTTGCACCTAAGCACCTGAACTCCCAGCAGTGCCTCTTCACACAGCTGTGTGTCTGTCGGGTCGTGTCACTGCTCTCTATAAAACAATAGTTAGGAAAATTAATAGAGTTTGGTGCATCATCAAACAGGAAACAATTAATAAACCCAGGATATGTTAACAGTGTTCTATCAATCATAATCCTCTTCTATTCAAACCCTGTATTTTATTTTGCTGCAGGTCTCAAAAAATTATAAATTAATAAAGATTCAAATGTGGATAATGAAAAGGATCAAGAGCAAGCAAGTAGGATAAGGCTTCCTGTACAAGAAAAGCTTGAGACAGCAGCACTAGCCTGGAAAGTGGCAGAGCAGCAAGAAAATAACCAGTGTCTAAAGTAGGCTACAGAGAGGTAGAGAACATAAATCAGATGCATTTCTTCAGAGACTTTATTAAAAACAGGTACGTGCACACATGAAGACTTCTTCTCCCCTCTCAAAACCTTCAAACTAAGAGCCTAAAATTTACAAAATATTAAAGGAGGCATTGTAGTGCAGATTTTAGGTGACTGTTGGAACACATTAGCAGAGCATATTATTTGGTTTAATAAGAACAGAGAAAATCGGTAATGCCTCCCTGCACTACATATTAGGACAACATTACAAAATAAACTACCTCTGATACTTCACTGCCTCCCATGCTCACTGGAATCCCCACTCTAAGATAGCACTGTGCCTCTGAGAGGAGGATTATGCACTCAAGCTGAAAAAGATGCCCTTCGCTATTGAATTCCCAAGTTTTCTGGCCTTAACTGCATACTGCTTACTATTCAGGTTATCAGATAAAACACCATGAAGAACTGATCGTGGACCAGCCTCAGAGTCACCATTCCAGTTGGGCCATGGCTTCACAATGCATTGGCACTGGTGGCATGACTAACTTTAGATATTTATTCCCATTCACTACCATGTTCTTGACTAACATAATCAAAACAAACAGAAACGTTACCAACCTTCCTACACCCTTTCTGAGTTTTTGTTTAGTATGGTACAATCCTATTATTCACTTCCAGGTATGGTACTGTGATGTGTTGAAAGAAATCACGGGTTATGGCCTTGAGAAGAATATCTTAAGCTGATGTAGTCATCAAACAAAATATTCTCAGACTGAGTCGTCAGCAAGTTCCTTTGCCCCAAGACTCCACTTCAGGACTGCAGGCAAACTCAGGGAGACAAGAATACATCAGCAGCACAGGAGAGACCCTCAGAAGAATTTACTTGCTCACAGGAGGACAAATATAATAAAGAAAATAAAACTAAATCAATTATAAAATTAAGGTAACAAAAAAGTACTTAGCCACCAGCTCACATATGTACCAAAAATGAGGATGGACACTGCAAAGAGGACAACTTAACAGTTGAGATAAAGAATGCATAAGAAGGTCAAGACTCACTCTAAATGTAAAAGACACATTAACATGTGCTAAAACAATGAAGGCTCCATTTAGCAGCAAAACGTTAAACATCATCTAACTTGGAGAAAAGCACCAGCCTTCTACAGCAAACTACAGATTTCTTAACACCCCTGTCCATGTTTTCAAGGGGACAAACATTGCAGAAGTAGTTTGTATATGATTCTGCTCTGCTTTTACTCCCAGAAACATGAAGCCTTTGTTTTAACTGAGATAACTCCCCGGCTGAGAACTGATATCACAGATAATTAGCACCTCCTCTTCAGCCCGTACACTTCCTGTGCAGCTCCACACCAGCCCCAAAGGCAGCTCACAGCCTCGGCACCTCTGGGACTCCCACCATGAGCTCCTGCCCAGGAACCCTGATGCTCCCTGGCCTGGCAGAGATCGATTTCAGCGGGCTGTTTTCAAAGCTGAAGGGTTCCTGTTTTGGAGCAGGAGGTAGTCAATTAAACTTTTAAAACTAATCCTGTCCACGTCATAGCAGCCTAGCCCCAAATCTACACATTCTTCCACATAATCCACTTGCCCTCATGTAAAGACCTGCACTGTATATGCATTATGTATGAATAACTGCTACTGTCAGAACATAAGATAGTTTAAAAAAGAAAAAAACAAAACCCAGAGACAATATTTTATGCACGAAAGACAGGAACTGGAACACCTGGCAAGATGATCTTCTGGTGTTGCCATACAGGGGCTTTGTTACTGAGGATGTATTCCAAGGTTTTGTTGTTTCTTGCCTTGAAATATCCTGGAACAAAATGGGATGGTCCCACTGTGCTGTGAGCTTAAACACACACACATACACACACACAAAGTAGACAGGTAAAAGCACTAGAAGGAACCAGTTCTGAGAAAGGATTTACTTTTACTTCAGTTGCACAAGTATATGTGGGTGTGTTTTTAAATAGAAATAAGATGTCTCCACTCATCTTGCTCTGATCCATGCTGTGCCAACTTAAACCCTGCCAATGCATCTGAATAGTCAAACAAACATCTGTCCCTCCCCAAATATCCACCATTCACATTAGATAAAACACATAACAAAGGAAGGAAAATAGACCTGAAAAGAGCTTATTTCAAAATGCAAAGGTCTAACCTGAGGATAGCTATTTTCATGCAAATCTAAATTCTTCTTGCTCATACACATGAACCCAGAATTATCTGTTCAGTTAACATTCTCAGCTTCTCTTATGTGATTAACAGGGAGGAGAAAATTAAAGGAAAAGGGAATGGAAATCTCCCAAAGCAATGAAAGAGAACTTAGCTCTGCTGATCCAAACTAGCAAAAGACCCTGAAAACAAACTACTGCACTCAGGGCAACAAGGAGGGGAGAAAATGGATTGAACCCCCAAATCCCTCTTGCACAGCAAAAGCCAGGCCAGCCTGCCACATCCTGAGATAGTCCTGGGAAAGTCCAGGTGACTGATCTGCTCCTAGTCCCTTTTGGCGCATGGGGGAAATGCCTTCAACTCAGCCAGCCTCCAAATCAGTCTTACCTTTGCAAAGGCCAGGCAGTACAGATGCTGATGCACCACTGCAACACCTTCCCACAACAATTGCTCAGCATGTGACCATTTGCTCTGTGAAAAGTGTTATTAATTTCCTCCTTTTTTTCCCTCATTCATTTCACAGAACAAAATTTCTAACTACACATAAAGCTAGGCCAGAAAAGGTCTAAGGAGGACGTAATTACTCCAAAAGATGTTAAGGGAGGGCACAGTCAGGGTAAGAGGAGTACAAGGTCCCACACCCTGCTGTTAAAAACACCAGGGTGGAAGAATGACCTGACCGGGTCCCCTCATGACCAGGCTTGTCTCAGCAGCCTCAGCTCCCAGGCAGCTCTGATGATCAGCAGTCTCCACTTCCCTACACAGTCTTTGAACAACAATTCTCTTGCATTAAATGCAGGGAATAACAGTGATAGCAAGATGTATACCTGCTGCGTGGCTAAATTTAATCAGCATTTCCTCCAAACTGATATTCAAATATTTTAGCTTTTTGTCCCCAGGGCTCCGTCTTCGAGCTCAGTTCCTTTGGTCTGGAAGAATGGATCACTGGACCCATTATTATCAGTCAGGTGCTCTCTTATCACCCAGCTACCTCAAGATAAAAGCCTTGCTGTTTAAAATGTAATCAGCATCCTCGTCTGAGCCCAGCCTGCATGCACTAAAAAGGGTCTGAACTCTAATTAGTGCCAAAAGCAGTTTTATACTTACAAGGACTTCTTATGGCACATAAGCAAGTGCTCATCTCTGAAGACGGAACATTCAGACTGGATTCATCACCTCCTACCTCTCTTCAGTAAAATTAGTGTGCAGCCTCAACCCGAGCATATCAGGCACAGCTCGTGATACTTCACTAAGCATCCTGGGAAATTCTCATCAACAGTTGCCTATGGCAAGCAAAGGCTCTACTGCTAATTTTGTAACTTCTACACAAACATTATCTATGGTTTTTGTTCCACAGGATCCACCCTGCACTCTCTGGATTTTAGAACACTAACAGTCATTCCATTTGGCCATGTAAGGAAAGTATCATCGTTATGCTGTGCTAAGTGCTTTGCTAACAGGTATCTAACTGCAGGCTTGATCTCACTGTCAGTGGAAATGGGTAAGACCCTCCTAGGCAGCATCAATAAATAGTTTGATATGTGTATTTTAAAACAGTATTTCCAGACACTAAGAGCACTGTTTGTCAAATGAAATATATTATGCTTTAAAATTCCATTATATTCATTTCAAGGGAGAGAAATTTCACTGCAGCAAATATACTACTAAAATTTTTCTGAGGTACAAATAACTCATCCCCAATTGTTTCAGAAACTGCAAACAAGTAATTAGCCCTTCTGAACTCCAGAGTCTGTAGCCTGTAGCTAATGTGATGTTACTAATGCATTTATAAACATCAGGCTCCAAAGCCAACACTGAGATATTCCATCATAATTTAGATCTCTCATTAACTTCACCACCCTGACCAACATGCTGTCACTGGCAGTGTTTGACAGTTTACATTACCTGCAGACATGAGTTCATGTCAATTCAATTAAGAAAGATTAATTCCAGAACTGACAATGCATAAATATTTTTAAATTACACCTGGCCTTGTTGGCACTGCTTACTCCAAGACTGACTTTAGAAGAGAGAACATGTCTTTAGCCTCCTGGGCAGAAAGGAAAACTCGAAGGAAGGAGAAAGAAAGAATTTATTATGAATTCAGTCTTCCATCATACTGTCCAATCTATCTTTTGTAATTCCCCCTCCTTTCGCCCCTCCCCCCAATAATTAAACAAGCTTATCTCTTACTGTCTGTTACAGAACGAAAGGAAACAGGAAAGATTCAATGGAAACAGGCACTGCCAGAAAATTGTCAGTGACATCTTTATGATGATCATTTGCTGACTGGTTTAGGTATAATTTGTGTACATCGCTGCTTTGGAAGGCATTCAGATACCATGGTGATAGACACCATATGAGAATGTAGTTAGATAATATTTGACATTTATCTTCATGAACAAAGATCTGGGTAACTCCCCACTGATTGCACTTCTGATGAGTGAAGATAAATGTCACATCAGACTAAGCCATCCAGCATTCTAGTGAAACACTCTTACTCTTGGCTCTGATGTGTAAAAATATCCTTCAGAGCATGTGAACAGGCTTAATTAGGTAAGCATCAAGCACACAGTGATAAAATGATTTGCTCACTGTTATCAAACAGGTCAGGATCCAGAGTAGCCAGATTTATTAAATTCTGGTCCAAGGTTTCATCTACTAGAAGAAACTTTCTCTGAGATTTCAAAGTAACAATTGCACAGCCATTGCCTGAAAAGAGCATTTTATGACTGAAAACTCTCCTGTCCTAGTCAAATCTGTGCCATATCCAAACAAACAAACCCTTGAGAAAGCGAGCAGTCCCACAGGAGTATCACGACGATCCTGCTTTGGGGACCAGAGCCTTGTCTTGTACTAAATTGTGCGGAACTGTGCAGATCCACCACCTCCGATACTGTTAACATTGGCTGATGCCAAACAAGACAGGCGGCCTTAGTGCAACAGGATTGGGAATCCCTGCTGAAACATAACCTGCGAGCACAGTGGGGAAGGCACGGAGACGTAACACACTTTTACTATTTATAAGCTGGTGGCTCCTCCCATGGACTGTTTCTTCTGTCCTATTGAGTGAGCTTGGTATTAAGGTTAAATGAGACAGAAGTGGTCATGGAATCCAGAACCACCTGACATAAGCATTCAAGATTTTAATTCTTTGACATGACTTTTCTAATTTTTCTGCACCCACAGGTTGAATAGCTGTATTGAGTGGCTTGCAAGGTACCTTAAACTCATTAAATTTGAGTACTTCTGTACTAGCCAACATGAGGCAACATTGAAAAGGCATAAATACAGCAGGAAAAACAAATTCAGAAAATAATGTTTTCAAATCACTACTAAGGTACAGGTTTGAGTAGATGTTAAAAGACTGAACCAAGCGTGTAAAAGTGGTGCTCTCATGTTTCGCTTTGTTTGGGATTTTTTTTCATATTTTGTTTAATTTTCAAATCCTGGATCGTATCTGTGAGAATATTAATTGTTCACCACTTCTGTTACCATACGGTATAAAAACAACAGATTTCCAGATTCTGTCATCTTATGGGGGAACTCAAACTTTTAGATAGAATTTTATCAAAGACTGAGATTTTTAGAATGTGCCAGGAGAAACAAAATGTTTCAGAGGCTAGATTTTTAAAAAATCCTTTCAATATTAAAAAAAGAGAAATGTCAAAAACCAAACAAAAAAATCCCGAAGTCTTTTCATGTATTCAACTTCACCCCCACCTCCCCAAAACCTAACACAACTGGGGAGGGGGGAAGAGCAGTTCATACAGGGGGTCTTTGTATAAACCAGAGATGCTTGGGGGTGTCTGGAAAACGGGATATACACACACATATTACAGTTCTCACTTTTCCAATCAAGCTTTACTGTTGCATACTGCATCTGACCTGGTCACTGCACACATCAAAGCTCTTTTCACCAGACTCTGTTATCCTGTCTGACAAAGGCACCCACCTGTGGGCTTCCTGTTTGTGAGGAACGTAGAGTTGGCCTTTTGAGCACTAAAATTCATTAATCTTAGCAAAGCAGAGAGAGCTACAGCTGAATACCATTTCTTTAGAGATCCTTAATTTGAGCAAGATTTAATTAATTTGTATTCTTAATTCCAGAAGTGCACTAAAGCAACCTGGGCTTACTGAAATTTTGTAAAAATGAATTTGAAAACAAAACCACCCAAGCTAATGCCAAGTCATTAGAAATATGCGGCTGTGTTAGGGAAGAAAAACAAAATTAAAACCACTATTATGATCCTAGGAACTGCTGTTCTTCCATTGAAATAATTCCAATGGAAATACTCTGTTTCTATGTGGAGTAGGAAAAGACAGTCAGAAACTGCACTGAAGCCATAGAGGGCAATGTTTCAGCTGCATGGAGGTTATTAGCCCAGGAGTCACTCTCCAGCAAAACAAGTGACAATTTCTGTGACAATTTTTGGTTCAGACACATACTAGATAAATTTGTATTCTTTCATATAATCTCCTGGGTTAATAGAACAACTACTTCAAAATCCACACTGAATTAAGTTGAATTTCAAATCTCTCTAAATAACCAATTCATAAACCAACTGTTGCTATTTTCTCCCATATCAGCTTTGGAGGAGATGGGTTTCCGATTGAATAAAATTTTGATGATATGCTGATTAAATCTTTTGCCTTGTTTTGGGGGGTTTGGGTGGGGTTTTTTTGTTGTTGTTTTTGGGTTTGGTTTTTTTAACTAGAGCACCTTATTTTTCTTTCTGTCGCTTTTTTTTAAAACCATCCACCTCCAGTGGAAGGACAATAGCCTTGGGAGCCAATGTACAAACTACTGAGGCCATTTTTAGGGAGAAGTCAGAAGAACTATTAAAATAAGTTTATTTTATTTTATTTGAGAAGACATTCTCTATTCTCACCCTTTCTTGCTTTCTAACACAGCCATTTTTAGACAGCTGACTTGCTCAGCTATGCTGTCTTTCGCTGGAATATTGCCTTTGTTGGAGCAGAGCCAACATCATCACTTGATGTCTCAAAGTGAGAGGTGCTTACTTGATTTCTGTCAAGGATCAACAACAAGGCTAAACTAGCACCTTTATGTAGTTGAAAACCTGCTGTTCTGAGCTTTGGGCCAGAAATCTTGGCTCATACCAAATTTTTATTACTGCTAGTAAAGCAGGATGGCTGATAAATCTCTTCTTTGATTCAAAATCTTAGGAAGTGGGGTCTTTTAAGGACTTCTGAGTTCTAAGCCCTTCTGCATGTAATTTCCACTCACATTTCTCCCCCACTGCACAGTCTGTGCAGGTCACACTGGTACTGTTCTTGCAGCCAAGTGAAAGATGTTCCAGGCTGCAACACCCTGGGACAAGCGAGCACAGAGTAGACCAGAAGGAATAAGGACAGCATGGTTTTCATTCTTGCTTTAGGCTTATCTTTCATGATCACAACGGAGATACCCAGTGGCCCAGGCATAGCAGGATCACCAGCAATCTAATCAGCATTCCTGGCAGGAGCCTAAGTGCCAGGAAGAGCTTCCTCCAAAGGCCCGTGACAAGCAGTTTGAAGCAGAATACAGACTAATTATGTTTTACAGCTAAAAGAAATGTAGGTATACAAGTGCAAAAACAGAAGAAAGCTCAAAGGAAATGGAAAAACTCATAAAAGTTGCATGAGAGCTTAAGAAAGAGTTACACAAGAAACAACAAAGCATGTGTGAGCAGTTAAATACCCAGTAGTAACGGGAAGCAACTAGAAAATAAGAGTAGCTACAGAAAACACCAGAATGGGCAAAACAAAATAGTTTTTTTAAAATGGGCAAAATATCATCCCTCCCACTTGTTTAACTTTTAAGATCATTAGGCACAGTGCTACCTCCTTATGTGCCTTTAACATCTATTGCACAACTTTCAGACACTACAGAAATAAACACTTCATGAGGATCCCAGAGCAGCACGTGGCAGATGGTGCAGTACCAGACAAAGAGGGCACTGAAAGGCCAATACACTTAAGGTGTCCTCCAGTTTGGTTTTGGTCATGGAGGGGTGGTTTTGTTCTGACTCTCTTTGAGAAGAATACAACCTGCACTGCTACATGAGCAGCCTCTGCATCAGGCAACAGAACACCTCCCTCTGACATGTTTAGACCCCTCTGTGTTTTCCTGAGTCAATCCAATATGACCACAGGGAAATCTAAGTTCCCTAAAAAGAGGCCATGAATGACATCAAGCAGCATACTTCACTGCTAGCTTTGAAAGCAGCTGTTTAAATTCTGTATAGGCTTTAACCTAATAGTTTGGTTTGGTACAGATATTTTTTTTCTTTTTTACTATCAACAAATGACTGTGGATAATTTCTCGCATTTATGTTTTTAAAATCTCAAAACATTATGAAGTTCGTTAAATTAAGACTGTCCCTCACATCTTAAACCATTTCTCATCTGCACGAGCCATATCTAAATAGCATTTTCCAAACACAGACTATCTTTGCCATCTTTTTTAAAAGTCCATTCTAGGCTATGTTAAGATAACCAGATTTGAGGGTTTTTTAAAAATAAGAGAAGTACATCTTTTGTTCCTTGTACTTTTCAGTTTTTAGCAATTTTCTTCCTATACTGCAGGCATTTTGTGTGTTTCTAAACATGCCAGAGCAAGAGTCAAAAGTAAACAGCTGCATTAAAATATCATACTAGTTAAATACCACCAAAAGACCTGGATTAAAAAGTGCCAGAAGACCTGGCCTAAAACAAAATAGGCAGGAAATTGAAAGTCACATCTGACACTTCATCTCTAACCACTGAAAGAATATTTAAAGGACAAAGGTTCTTTTATCTATGAAATTAATCCGAGACACTGAAGAGTGAGACAGAAGGTAATATACTGTCTGCAAGTTGTATCATCAGAGTCACCCAAATAGTTTACTGTCAACCTGGGCAGGCAAGAGAACACACAGGGCACTCCAGGATGCCGTATGCAATGGAAACGGGTTCAGAAGGTGACACTACATGCACCAGGTGCTCCCTCTGGCTTTGGAGCATTCTGAACCCTACGCTCAGTTACCACAGGCACAGCAATATTCCTGATCACTTACGCCATTACATGTTTCAGGGCATTTAAAGGGGTAAATATATCTATTCCACTGCACAATT
>VYZT01046772.1:3499-24367 GCA_013400735.1 Pomatostomus ruficeps
TGTAGAAACATCTGGTGCTAGAAGAGAAGTTATGGCAAGAAAGACAAAGAATACAGAATAGACATCTTTAGAATATATACACCATACACCACAGTGAAGTTTCCATCTTTATAATCTCATAGTTTATCTGAATCATATGAGCTAGCTACAGTGCAATGTTTAAATTTCCAAGTTTCACAGTTCAATATTAGTAACAGATTTTTGATCTGTAATGATCTGTATGTCCCTTATGTTCTCCACAGCTACTTTTACAAGGAAAATACTTGTGTCATAAATCCTTCTTCTACAGACACAGCTCTATAATCTGTTTACCTGCCCCACAAACAGCTGATTAACATGTAATATTTCTATATCTGAACAAATTTAAATTCTTATTTATAGTTTACACCTTTTCTATATGGGAAAATATTTTTAAATAACCTTGCGTATTAATTGAAGTCAACATTTTTGTACTAATGCTAGTTGTCCATTAAGGTGTTTTTACTTGTGTAAGGAAAGTTTTTGTCATTCCACTTTACATCAGTCAAGATTAATTTTAAGCTAAAGAAACAATTTTACTTCTAAATAAGGTTGCCATCACAGAAGATGCATTTTTAAAAAACTCAGAACTGTATTGATTTAAGGACTAAAACTTTTTCCTGTCAACAACACCTCTAGCAATATAACAGGGGCTTCCATATTAGAAGTAAGGGATCAGATCAAAGCTTTGGTTTTTTTTAAAGTGCATTTGGACTAAAAGACTTTGCGGTCCTAATGACAAGCCATGAGCCATGACTTTGTTCGTGCCAAGATTCTTCTTGAAAATAATTAACAGAAATGAAAACAGAATTGCAAGAACAGTTGTAGAAAGAAAATGTGTCTTGCATACAATCACCTACTTATTCGAATCCATTTTATGAAGTCCTTGTGGGTGGGAAATAGAAGGGAATGAGCGAGAACAGCAAGCACTGGGTAGTGTGTGAAACTATTGTCAAAACCACCACCACCTACAGTATGGCAAAGCTTCACTGTAGGCACATGTATTTGAGCAGGAATATTGCCTGCTTTCAAAGACAGGCCATTTAAGCAGAATAAGATTGAAGAAGGAAGAACTTCACAGATAGAGGCCAGGTGGAAAAGCTTGTGATGTGCAAAATATTGTCATTCTGGAAGTGAAAAATTCTTTTATTCACAAGTGAAATAAAGAATCGAAAGCCATAAGGACCATAGAATTATTCCTACACACAGTCAATCGCTGATGATAGGAAGATAAACAATTAAAAAAGTGGAGCAGAAATCACTTACTAGAATAGGAAATACTATTAAGTAAGATTGAATGATACCGTGTCTTCAAACAGAAACAAACCCAGGTAAGAGTATCACAATTATTTTTTCCCTTGAATCAATTGATCAAAGGAGAAATAGAGAATGAAGAGTATACTCTTAATGCAAGTGTTTGCAATAGATATTTAAACTCAAGTTAGAAAACCAATTAAATGTTTCTGGATAAAAATGTCAAGATTTTTTCTAGAATTCAAACAAATATTTTTATACATGACTGATCTCTGGAATTATCACGGCATTTTTTTTTCAGGAAGCTGAAAAAGGTCTTGTGTACACTGCGCTATTTAAAGTGTCAAAACGGCATATCAAAATACAAAAAAATTAGAACAAACCTGAAAACACAATGTTTTCTTTGCAGATGGTTTGAAAATATGGCAAGGATTTAAATTCCCCAAATAAACATTTTCTTTATGCAGTTTGTTAGTGCAGTGTATTAATGCAGATCTTCATTTTTTTAAATATGTCTCACTCTCAAAAAGTCATTATCTTGTACAGTGTTGAAAATGCATGAACACATGAAGACTCACCTCTCCACATATGTGAGCAGCTATGACATTTTCTCTTTCAAACAACCAGTATTGCTTGTACTAGTCAGTACATTATACACTGGAGAGCAATGCAACACATTGTTCTGTTTGAATACACATGTAGAAGTTATGGCCAAGCCAATGAAATTTTTTATCCATGAAAATTACAAAATGAATACATAATAGAAAATCAATTAAACAAAGAAAATTATAGCCAAAAGCAAGTACTAGTCCAAACTTCATCTTTATTTACTGAATATATTTAATATTTCAGCAGTTTTCTAAATTTACAAGTGTTTATGTAAACGGTCATTTTCAATTACTGACCTGTAATTTACTACAATTATTTGCCTTTGTGTGACCAACATTAGATATTCTTCTTAACAGATTGGCTTATGTTCACATATAATATAGAAATTTCAGATTGAATAAATCCCAGAGGCTGACCATGAATATAGCCAATAAACAAGGTCTGAAAATCTGTTTTAATGTAATATGTATGGATTTTCCTGTACTGAACAATCTTAGAACCTAATCCCTTCAGTATCTGATTAATCAATAATATAAACATTAGCTTCTACGTCTTGTCTCATGGCACTAGAGGAAAAGCAAATTTTCAGTTTAAGAATGAGGGTCTAGCTCTCTGAAAACCTGTAATTAATGTAAGCTCATAGACAAGAAATTAAAATAATATTAGAAATGTATATATATGTGTGTTTTTAATCAGTGAGAAACAAAGAGACAATGATTAATATGGAAAGAGTAAAAAATATATTATTAGGATTCAGTGATGTGATTATAAATTTGACAGTGTAGTGAATGCAGGAGAAAGGGAAACTAATACAAAAGAAAAAAATTTGCCAGAAATTATGCATGTTGAATGTAGAATGATGTTTTAAAATTACCTAATTTCTGCCTTCTGTATGTTTGTGGAATTTCTGTTTTTGCAATCAAGTGTCTACAGGCAGAAATTGAAGACAGAATGTGGTCCTGCTTTTTTTATTGCTCAATTTACCTTTTTAGTGGTAAGTAGTATACTAGTATCTTAGCGGTGCTAAGTATGCATACCAGAATAATACCTAATTTCATTAACAAAGAATGCTTGGGCAGTTCCTGTCCATTCATCTATCATTGCAGTCTCAGTGAGATAAGGTAAGACCCCTCTTGCTTCAAAAGAGATCTTTTTTCCACTGGAAACACTGTGCATCAGTGCCCATTCACTCACTGAGAAGATAAACAACAAAGCTTAGCTCACATGCATTTGAAGAAGTTCCTTTCCCTGCAGAAAAGGTATCAGAACATGTCTGTAAGTTTTCTGGTGAGGGTGAGCCAGCAGATGTCAAACCCATGCCAGGAATCATGCTAAGAAACACTGAGGGCACTGGCCAGTGCTTTAGCAAGAGACCACATACCATTTTGCTTACCAATACTGATGCAAAGAAGGAGACCAATCTACAGCTCATCTCGGTGAAGAGACACACGTGAGATTTGGGCAGCTACAATGGATTACACAAAAGGCTTCTCTGTGGGTCAGGAGTTCGAGCACACGGCTGGGCCATCCTGTGCCAGTCAAGGACAACAGACTTCTTTTCTCCATTTCTTTTCTTTTGTAAGTGTCTATCAAAGAAATAGCAAGACCATTGCTTGAATATTTCTTTTGTACCCCTCAGTGGATGCACAGGCTGGTCCCTTGTAGCTCTCTCTGCCTGTTAATTTATTGAACATGGTTGAAATTTGTTTTAGATATATGATTAGTCATAGTAATCTAGTTATGATGCCCAGGTTATACAAATAGAAATTCAATTCTTTGCTTCAGGTGCTAACACGCCAAAGCTAAACTTCCACCTTTTCAACATTTTATTTGCTTTTGACTGGCTTTATTTCAATTTTTATTTGGTTTGCATTTTTTTCCTGCAAGAAGACACTAGAAGCTAAGAAGATATTTATGCCAGTTTAAACCTAGAAGATACAAATTTTTAAATATGTATAAAGACTTTCACTTTAAGATGCTCCACCCTGTCTTTTTGCTCTAGGTGATAGTCCAATGTGTTCCATAATAATGAAAGTGATTCTGAGATAAAATATTCAGCAAAAATTATCAGATAAGTTAAAAGGAGTTGATTTTTAGAAGGTAGTGGCCATATGAGAGATACTATTTCCTTTACCATGGTGCACAGACACCTAA
Organism: Pomatostomus ruficeps; assembly: GCA_013400735.1. NCBI lineage: Eukaryota > Metazoa > Chordata > Aves > Passeriformes > Timaliidae > Pomatostomus > Pomatostomus ruficeps. The sequence continues at coordinate 7,535 of VYZT01046772.1, forward strand.
ATTATTTCTAGCTTACAAGAAATAAGAGGTGTGTGTGCTTGGAGAGGGAAAAGTAGCTTCACTGTTGGAGATAATTGCCTTATTCCTGAAAAAAAAATAAAAAGGAGCTGAATATTTTAATGGACTGAACTGAAGAGAGGAAATCCTGAGCTGTCAGGGATGAGTTCAAGCTTAGCTAATAGCAGATAAGAGAGACTCAGTCTGTGTCTAGTGAGCCATATTGGATTCTGCGGGAGTACAGTCACAGTTTCACCATTCTGCACCCAAACCAGGCTGTGGAACACTTATCACAGGAAGGCGAGGGCATTGCACTATCCTTTAGTGAATGCAGTACTTCTGGAACAGTGCTTCTAAGTTCCTTTATTCACTTCTGAACCACAGGAATTTTCCTCCCCAAGAGTCTTCTATCTCAGTGTACTCTGTAACTGCTTAAATCTGCCAAATGAGCCAAGAGATAATTCTCCTTCCATCAAGACAGTTGAGCTAGACAAGCTTCTCTCAACTGAAAATCGTAGTTACCAAGTTTGTGTTCTACACTTATCTATCCCTGATCAGACCAAGCATTGTGGCCGTAATGGCTTGGTGTTTACTGTCACTCAAGTACTGAATGATATGAAGCGTGAAGAGCTGTATTTCTGTCCACAGGTATATACTATGAGCACATGATAATGAAACTAATGGAAGTGCAGAATTTCTACTAAGAACATGCAAGTTGCATTGCTTTCATGAAGACAAAATTTGCTATGTGAGATGGCTGACATGTTAACTGAAGTTCCCAAGCTATTTCAAGAGAATGAAGCTTCGGCACTCTCTAGATACACTGTACATTTTCTTTAATTTCTGCTTCACTTTGATTTGAGAATCAGACATAAAATGACATAGCAGGAGGAGGGCTAGATTTTTATTTTTCGTTTACAGAATTTCATGAAACAACATTGAGACAATTTAATCTGTGAGTCACTACTACTCATAGTGGTGTTCAGTAATGACCAGAGTCTAAAATTGTGTTGTATATCTCCTGGTGCTGTTTCCACACAGTTTTAGCTTTTTTCCTTTCACTTTACATAGCTAGCGTTAGAAGGCAAAATGAACTTAGCAGTTTGACTTCTTTTGAGGAAATATATTCTGACAAATATCTGGGACCATTCTAGGGAAAAAAAATGTCTCATGTCAAGCATATTGATCAGTTACATTAACATACACAATGCTGTCAAAATTCAAGACAGCAGCATACCTCCCTACCAAATTGCCTAAACCTTCAATGCATCTGTGTTAAAATATTTTGCAATGAAAATTTGAAACTCAAACTTCAGTACAGTTATTTCTTGCTGTCCAGATAAACAGAATGAGGAAACACTTTCCTGTTATTTCCACAAATTTTTTCTAGCTCTTCTTATTTAACAGTTTATTGAATATGCATTACAAGGCCATGCCAAGCTTGGTAGAAGATCCAATTCAGCAATAAATATGTATTTGCTATTGATCAGAGGAGATATACAAGACAACAAGCCAAATAAGGAGTATGGGAGGTAAAGTTTAAGCTCAAATGAACATAGTATATTTTCCTTAAGACTGAACTGCAAGAATTATAATAACAATAATGGCAAGGAGAACAACCTGTCCATCTGATTAAATTCTGGAATGGGAACAGAAAATGTAAAGAAAATTAAAATTTTAATCTCATAGCTTTGAGTGATATCAAAAATCTTATCTAAGGAAGAAAAGAAAATCATTAGAAAGATAAGAATACAGGAACTCAGCTGGTATAAATCATGACCAGTTACTGCCTTCACTGATTTCTGCTAGTTGGGAATCAGTTTCAAGGTCATTAGCTGTACTCTGGCAAATCTTGAAGAGAAACTTCCCAGAGCATTGAAACTAAGAAAGTGGTTTTAGTATGAATGATTAATAAAATCTACAGTTTGAACTGTCACAACTGTGGCCATTCAAGCTTCATTGCCTACAGACAACAGAAAGCAGTCACTGTCCCATTGCAGTCCTGCCCTCTGATTCACTTAGTCCCATGATGAAATGCTGAAGGCCATTACAGTTTTCAGTGCTGTCAGGCAAGAATAAATTTTCATCTAGGTTGTATAATATTTACTCCAAAATGAAGTGTCTTTCCTCATACCCGTAACCTAAAGCTGTGGGAAATACCACTATGGTGTCATTTTCTTGGATGGTTATGTTCCGCATTTTAGTGCTACCTGCTGAGCCTCTATAAGGTTCCAAGGCTTGGTTATATCTAAACCACATCCATAGGACTACATTTTCTGAAGAGTTTATATTGTTTGAAAAGTATACCTTTTTGAGATTAATAACTTAATTTAAAAAATTAAAAATATTATCCTAAAAAATTAAAATGAAAGTACTGCTAAATTAAAGTTCCTCTGTGCTGTTACTTTAAGAATATTATGATCTTAAAAACACAAGTGTTGTCTTTGAATACCTTTATTATATTATCTTAGTCATAAAACAAAATATGCAACACGTATGATCTCAGGAATAGGATGTGTTTTACTGAATAATAAGGGTATAAAATCTGCTCTCTTAGAGGCTATATTCAAAAAATAATTAAAAGATAATTTTTGCTCCTAGTCCCTCAGTTGACTAATATGTTTTATCATGTAGAAAAAATGTTTATAAAAGTTTATAACCCTTTATAAGAGGTTATAGTCCTATCCTTATAATATTAAAACAAAAGGGATCTTTATCAAAATATAATTAATAACTGCTACAGTACAAGTGTTTGGGAAGAGAGGAAAACAGTACTTAAAAAACTGTGAGGAGAAATTCTGTAGTTTTATTCTGTATCAGAGCTTCAAGTCAGTAAAAATGCCTAGCTTGAAATAATACGTACGGATTCTGAATGTGATTAATTTTTTTCATCGTGTCTAGAATGGGGTTGTGTTTTGGATTCATGCTGAACACAATGTTGATAATATAGAAATGGTTTTGACCCCAAATAACCAAAGGGATATTCCAGACCATATGGTATCATGCTCAGTACATAAAGTGGGGGAAAGAATGAGGAAGAAGGGGATATTTGGAGTACTGACATTTGTCTTCTCAAGTCACTGTTACGTGTGATGGGGCCCTACTCTCCTGGATATGGCTCAACATCGACCTGTCCATGGGAATCAGTCAATTAATTCCTTGCTTTGCTCTGCTTACGTGCTCAGCTTTTGTGTTCCCTATTAAATTGTCTTTATCTCAACCTAGGAATTCTCTGGCCAATGGCTGGACTACACTTATGAGTTTATTTCAAAATAAGAAAAATATTTGGCTCAGAACCCACCTCACATCTGACTCACAGTTACAGTATCTAGATGTTTATAACTGAAATCCTGAACACAATTTTTAAACATTTTTGTTACAGGGGCGAATCTGGTAGATTGTCTGGAAAATGGGTTAAAGGAAATCTTTTTAAATGGGAGAAGACATGTCTTTCATTAAAATCTAGAATTAAGGTTAAGTGATCATAGTCAATGTGATTTCCTCCTGATGAGGCACTGAGCGAGATTCTGCTCACCTGAATGAAGACAGACCACTGAAAGCTCTCTTTCGTTCCTCTTAAAGCAGCACACTCTGTCTGGTTTTCTGCTGCAATGCAGTCGGTAGGGGCACTGGGCGTCCGCCCATGGTTCCAGCTGCTGCTGGGGCTGCTCCAGGCACGGGAGGGCGGGTGAAGTTCCTGCAAGGTTTCGCCTAACCCCCTGATGGTACAGGCATGCTGAAAAAGGAGAGACAAGCGGAGGGGCTTTCCCAGATGGTTTATACATCCTATGAGATAAGAGTGCTAGGTTTGAATTTGGTGGGCTTTGTATAGGATTGCGCAATACAGAGCCCTCTAGGAGGGAGAAAACAGATACCAAGGGGGGAGGGGGGAGATAGCAGAGCCTGGCCATGAGGTAAACCGAAACTGGCCAGAGCACACCACAACAGTTTCCAGCAGCCAGTTGAAGCCACCCAGTTATCTGAGTAATGTCCTTGCCCACCCTGAGGATTTCCAAGGGTTCTGCTCAGTCTTCCATGTGCAGATGTGGTCCCTGATTTCAGAAATGCGAGTGTAGAGAATAAAAGATGAAAGAAAAACAGGAGGGGAGACGTATCTTTCCTGAGTGTAAAGGAGTGCACTAAACTCTAAAATCAGAATCAGGCTTCCCTTTTCCCAGTCCTGGCACAGTTGCAGCATGGCTGTTCAGAGCACTGAGGGCATTGCAATCCCCAACGCAGGACAGGGTCAATTTTCCCATTCCTTGATACAGTGTTCAGTATGGCAATATTTAAAATACTGGGGATTTTTGAGCCTGCCTATTATTATCTGAAGTTGCAAAGTCATTGATCACTTTTAAACATTAGAATTAGTATCCTGTGTTTCTTCTTGCTCCCCTTAGGATATACATTTTTTTTCATAAGAACTAGACTGTCTGGGAAGGAAGCTTCTATTTTATATTGATCCACAGTGCTTATAAAATAATCCTTTACTCCTGAACTGCAAAGGAACTAACTTTAATGGGAGATTAAATCTAATAAGACTTTACACAGTGCAACAGTTCTCTGTTACTTTCAGCATAACTGTTTACACTGCCACTATCTAAAGCAGACGTTTCCTGACCCATTTTGGCTCTTTTTCAGTTAAACTTAACATAACACTTACTGGCTGAGTCAATTTGGTGAAGCTGAATTTCCTCTGAATGTGTTGGTTGCCAGGGACCTACTTTTCAGGTCAGTAGTTTTGTAAATACAGCTATGAGAGGGTAGGCATAGCTGGTTGTGGAGGTACTCATTCCTAAAACTCCTTACTGTGCAATCTGTACATGTGCAACACCATAACAACAGTAACATACGATGGATGCTGTGGTGGATTCCAGAACAAACCACTTGTTCTGCTACTGCTAAGAGACCCATCCACACACACCAGGAAGATTTATTTTTCTGCTAATTAATCTCAGGCCAGAGTTTAGCCAATGACCCAGTCACAAGCCTGCAGTCCCAGAACACGATTCAATAATGTTAAGAATAATTTCTGTACCCTTGGTGTCCTATACTCTGCCTCTGTATACCTCTGCCTACACACTGCTAGATCTTCTTTTTCCTCCCTTCTGCTGCTTTTCTGAGTCTGTAATGCCTGGGTTTTTTCATGTTGAAGACCTGTTCATTGTGTCTTTCAGTAATCTGAAGGTCTAAGAGATTATCTTCCTTAAAATTCACAGGTCCCACCCCTTCTCCGAACCTCTGTAGTGTTTCTTAACCATCCTTGAGGTTGTCCACTTATTGCTGCTTTAGGCTTTCCAATAGACTCAAGTGTCTTTTCTTTTCATGTCTCAGGCTTTTCCTTTACACTGAACACCAGCTATGAAAAATTTCAGTCTAAATTGTCTATATATGGGTTGCATTCCAGCATAACTTTCAGACGGTTTACTCCAGTCTGTCATCAAGCGTCAATCTGTATGATCTCATATACCTTGGGTCATAAATTGCCCAGCTTAAAGTGTTAATTCTGCTTACAGTAGAAGAAAAAATATCAACTGAAGATATATTCAATATAATCAATTCATCAACACAAATAAAACATAAAATGTATAAGGAACCCTGTGTTTTTGGTTATTTACCAAAATGTTTTAAAAATATTTGAGTATCAAATATTTTTTTATCTCTATGGAAAATGAAAGCCCATTAAAAGTGCTCAATCAGGTAAGTAAATTCACATATCTAAAAATTAATCCATTGCAAAGTAGAAAGTATATGAAAAAATAACTTTTAAATTTTTACCCAACAATTTTTTCCCAGCATTGTAAATTCACAGATGTGAACTTTCAAGTTACATTTCAGTCACCATGTAATTGAGAAACAGTGGATTTTTTGTGAGAGAACAAAAGAGACTCATAAGGAAAAAATGTTTGTATCCTGTTGGAGGACTTTACAGAGGAACATATACATTTAAAATGAATGACACATAACTATTATCTGGTGCCAAAGTTATATATATTTACAGTACATTTCTTATAGCAATTCTTTTGTGTCAGTGCTTGAAGTGTAATTTACATCATAACAAGTGCATTAGTCTCCCTTGGGACTTGAAGAAAGGGGCCCCTATGGGTATGATATATTCCTGCGTATGGAACAGTTTATCCTTTTGTAATTGTCATGTTAATTTTAAAAAATAAAAAATAGTCCTTAATTTAAATTTCTCCACCAATAAGCAAAGCAATTAATAACATAAAATTAAATATGTACTAGCGAGTAAGTAAATTGCATTGATGGAAAACTCCAGGAACTGTTGTAGGTATTTTAATAAATTGGTTTAGAATTCAGAAATAATATGTGAATTGTATTCATTATATTAAAAGAAAACCAAAATATTTAAACAAACTGTTACAAAACTTACCTCAATTTGCTTTTTTTCTCATTGCCTTAAACATTTTGACTGCACTAGACCTAATATAGATCTGCTTGTCTTTGGATCAAGCTCTAGACCTTCACATCTGGATTTTATTTGAAATCAAACCTGAAAAGTCAGTTTTTGATAAAAAATTATATAAATTAAATTTATATTGAATATATTCTTTTCATGATGGAGCAAAAAAAAAATATATTAAAAAACCAGAAAAAGACCCTAATTCTATGTTTCTGCAAAATACCTAAACCTATTTGTGTTCTTGCTATTATGATCTGGTGAGAAGGAGTACAGACAAGATGTTTCATATGAATCCCTATAACAGCACTTTAGAAAGCTTCAGAGCCTCAAATAGTTCAGATAACTTTTGATATGAAATGGAATTGGGAATTAAAAGACTTTGAGCTTTAAAATTTTTATTTTAAACAAGCTGAAGGTCCAATCATACTCGCAGTTTAATATACAGAGGTTTTTTTTCTCCTTTATTTATTAACTTTGCCGGTAGACAGTCTCTATTTTTTTATTTTAATATCTTGAGATCAGGTGTACAGCTTGCATTACATATATTCAAAACACACTTTTTATAGTTTATGCCATAAAGAATGCAGAGTGAAATTCACAGATTCACAGAAAACATGAAAGTTCCTCCTTCATTCAGAGACTTTGCAAATTCAAAAATGTACACATTAGCAAGTAATACACAGAAGCAAATTACAGAACACTTGCAATTTCCCATCTGCATGTACCTGTCACTGCATATGCATAATAGCTGATTCCATGGGAGATGAAGAAGAACACACGTATGCAGCCAGAATTAAGTTATCAGGAAAAATACAGTAACACATTTACACAAATAATAGGTCTGTGATAATAGCTTTATTAAACTATCATGAATGGTTTGAATTCTCATGTGATAAACACCTAGTTCTCAGTATGCTGAAGAACACAAAATATAATTGTCTGAGCTGATGCAGTTCAGAGGGGCAAATGATTACAAGGCTAGCATTTAAAAACACGTGTAATACTAGATGGAATAATGACAAATAATGAATCATTCATACAAGTTACAGGTTTAGAGAAGATACAGGCCTAGAGTGTTGCCTAAAGATGCTTCCACAGCATCCAACACATCCTTTTTTACAGTCTCAGGCAACTTCAGCTTCTCAGTTAGAATTATACAATTCTCCTGAATTTTAATTTCAAACCATGGGGCCCATATTACCTCTGAATCTGTCTGTGAGACATCCCTTAAAACTGTGTCTTTCCCCAGGGAATTTTCCTATCTGCTGTCACTCACAATGATGCTGTCATTCCCACTTCAAATGTATGAGGCATAATCAGTGGTTTTTAGTAATCTCTGGTATCCTCTGGTCTGTCACCGTTCTGCTTTACGGTGCTCTGTTTTCCTTTTACAGTTGACTACAAAAAGCAAAGAGGTATTATCTTTGTGCTTTGGGTGTAGGCTCTTGAGCAATGACTATATGTGCTGCAACTCTTACTTCTGTCAAGAATCTACAATATCAGTTTGGGAGATCACTGAAAAAAAAAATTTCTTGTTGCCTGACAAGCTACTTCCTTCTCAAAATTATATGCAAAGGCAGTTATCAATGAGTGCTAGCCACAGGTCTACATAAAGTACCATATCAGAGATGCTCAAAGCAGAGATTAAGCTTTCATGACTTTAAAAGCTTGATCCATACTTCATACAGGTAAATCAAATCGCAACCAATTAGACACTTTAATCAAAGTTGTACTGTAATTTAAAAAGCTTTTTTTGAAATATGCTTCTTATAACCATGTTGGGTTTGTGAGGTGTTTTTTAAAAAGAATGAACAAGACTTCTATCATCAAAATGGAAGAACTATCTTCTGGTGACATTTTAAAAAACTTCAAAACGCATAAAAAATGTAAATATATTCCATTTCTGCATTTTATATTGACTATTTCAAGTTTTCATTTAGAACTGATTCTTTGAAAATAAGTCATATTTCAATATATAGCTCAAAAAATACTATATGCGCAAATCACATTCATATTATTTCTACCTGAGCAATATTTTTTGATCAAATCAAAATTGATTGCTTTCTAATAAAAAAGTTAACATTTTCATTTTTTCCCCCAGTCTGGAAAAAAAAACTAAAAAAGAAAAAAAAAGGAAAAGGTGAGGTGTTAGGGAAATAGCAGTGCTCCGAAAGACTTACTGTTTTTCCATTCACATGTAAAATTGATGCCTTGCTAGAGGCAAATTAATTGTTTTTCTGAGCTATTTTCATCATTTACCTATATAAAGTTACAGCTGCATATCCAGGAGGCTTTTAATATACACTGATGAGGAAATACAGAATAGTTTATATGAAAATGTAGAAAATGTGAAAAAGCAGAGTTCAATTTCAAAGCAGTCAAGTCCTATTTACTGTGACTCCCAGGTAAAATTATACGCAGGGAGTCACAGAGAGACCTTGTCTGCCACATTTTCTAGCTAGGAGCCTCTATGCGCCCGACTGTCTCAGAGATGTCAGAGGATTACTTTCTTTAGAGGAACCACTTCTTGCCCTGTTTCTGACCCTGAGGTTAGTTCAGTTGGTTGGAGCAGGGTGCAAATAAACCCAGTGTTGTGAGTTTGATCCCCATATGGGTCATTCACTTAAGAGTTTGACTGGATGATCCTTATGGGTCCCTTCCAACTCAGAATACCCTGTGATCTTGTTAGGAAATGAGCATTTCCATGGGCATGAACACAAGTGTAATTAGAAGGTGAGAGCTTAGGCATTTTAACTAACCTTTTCTGGTAGAAATAATCTCAGCACCTCTGAAGTTACATTAACTGGCACCAGAAGAGAATCTTTCCATAAAACTTTATTTTAAAAACAGATGGTGCTGATATTTTTGGAAGACATTTCTCAAGATTCACAGATTTATGATTTTTTCTGCACTTTCAGTGACATCTTCTAGGAATTTACTGGAAATGAAGGATAATGCAATTATCCTAAGGTTTAATAACGTGATGAAGAATTGAAAAGTCCTGCAGTAGAAAGTAAAACATATATATATATATGTATATACACTTATGTACAATTTAAAAAATATTAATAGGCACCTATTATTTCTTAGCCAAAATAAGAAGTTCTTACATTTAAAATACTCCACTTTCACTCATTTCAAATGTATTTGTGATATTATGCAACATGTCCTCCTTTCGATTTATATGAAGGAGATATTCTTAAAGCATATTTTATAACACAACATTTTTGGGAAAAATAGAAAAAAGATTGTGTACTTGCTCAGTCTATAAACAGATCACATTTGTGATGGGAAATAAAATTCAGCCTTTGTTTCTTGATTTTCTCTTTCTGCTCAAAGTTCTCTCTTACTCCACTTCTCCCTGCCCACGTACACACTTTGCTTTAACAGTGCAGGCATTTAACACTCCTCCTAAAGTTAATCAGAGTTTATGTCTCCCATGATACACAATGAACTCTCCGTGGAGCTCAGAAAGTGTATTCTATTGTTTTCATGTGGCTTTTTAGACCGTTTCCCAGAGGAAATCCTTAGTCCAATAAATTTCTTAATCACTTGGAAAAACATGTTTCATTTAGTTTTGTTTGGTATGTGTGAAGTTGTTCTGGGTATTTTTTACTTTTAAGGATGTCTAAAGTCCTTGAATTTTCCCCTGGACCCAATAGCCACCTTTAATTCTCATTTCTAATCCCTGAACACTCTTAATCAAGTCTTCAGTAGTTTTAATTATTATTCAACATCTTATTTAGGATTAAAACTTTTCTATGATTGTACAGTGAACTCAGATCATGAAACAGCCATTGTATAATTGCAATGAAAAGAATAATCCCTTCAACAAAATTTAGAACAATTTGGACTATCCAGGATTTAAGAGAGCAAAGTGATAGAAAAGGAGACTTATAGCTTGGCCAAACATCCTGAAAGTTAGAACAGATTTGAAAGCATTCTTAGGGAAAAAGTAATTGCTGGGATAAACCGAACATGACTTGATAGACTGTCTCTTATTGTGGCCAGTTCAAATACAACAGAAAGAAGATCTAAGAGCACAGAGCAAGAGTGTAGAAAGATCTGCATTTGTAGTTAGGTTTCTTCCTGATCTTTGATATCAGAGAGAGCATAAACCCTGAAGCCTTAAGGTAAGGATCTCTGCAACAAAATTTTTGTGTTAATTATAAAAATCCCAAATACTCTTGTTATAAATCCATAAATTTATTTATTTTTAATTATGTCATAAGAAATTACAGACATGGCACAAAATGAAAATTTAAATGCATTATAAACTCAGTAGTCATGAAAAATGTGAGCAAAAATGCAGTGTCTCTAAATCCTCTTTTCCACTATGACCCAAATGTCACTTTATGAAGGTCATGAGGTAAATTATCCTTAGGTTTACGGAAATCAGACATTTCATCTGTTCAATAGAGTACTTCTATGTATTTTAACTCTATAATACATTCATTAATCTGTGAGTCACTGCAAAGATGGTTGCAAATAATCATCTTTGTAAAATAACTGAAGAGGGAAAAAAGATTAATTCAAAAACCACATGTGATGAACTCATGTTCCTCTCAGGAATGATTTTTTTTTTTTTATTTCTTACTAATAAGGCTTAAGAGAGACAGCTGACCCTATGAAAAAAGGACGTTTAGCACAAAAGATCCTGCTGCAGACTGCTCAGTAGTATTAATGGTGGTCAAGTCCCATACAGAAGGTGAAGATAGTTAAGCAAAGCACTGGTCCATTAAAGCTGCTGTCCAGCTACCTGTTTCCCATGTGGGCAGCTCACATTCACACTCCTGTGAGCACAGGCTTCCATGGACTGAAGGCAGCATGTGCTGCCTTTGCATGGAGTTCGTGTAGTTTTCTCTTCCTGCCAAGGATATAGACATTTTTGGCAGAGGTAATGCTTCAGACAACAATGGTTTTTCTGATTTCACCTGCAACATGCTTTTCATGTCTCAATATCTTTCCTTGTCCTTCCTTTTCTAATCTGAGCAGTAGCTTGCATTTGGCTTTTCTGCACTATTTCTTTCCTGGATTTTCCACAACTCTGTGAATGGTAAATTTTTGTTACTTCCCTTTCAATACTGCTTTTCAGTGTTTTTCTCTCTTTTTCTCATTAAACTGTATTGGTGCAAGCCCAGTGACAAAATAACTTGAGGAGAACGTATTCCTATTTTGAAAAAGAAAATTGTCCAGTGTAATTGGCTGAGTGTCTTAACACAGTTGATTAGGAACACACTCTGAAATTCTCAGAACACACTTGAGAAAAGTTTTTCTGTCAAGGGAGGAGTGGGAGGAGAGGCAAAAGAAAGGAATTAAGCCATTCAGAGGAGTGTTTCCTAGCAGGTGGCTTGATTTGTGCCACTTCAGCAAATGGAGAAAAACAAACAAACAGGCAAAAAATTACAACAGCACTCAGGGTGATTCCTTAAGTTATATTTTCATTAATGTTTTAGGATGTCATTAAAACATTAAAATATTGAGACATTTTCCATGTTTAGACATTAGCCATTGTATCACACTGGGATATAGCCTAGCATTGCCCTCTGTCTTACTGGGAGTCTGCTTAAAACCATTCTGTGTTGTCTGTCATCAGTGTTCCGTGTGGGACTTCCTGCAAGTTTTCAAAGACAATAATGAAACCTGGGGATTGTATCCTTTTGAGCAAGTGAGTCATCAAAACATCACAGATGTTCATTACCATATGAATTTAGCACGATTTCTAAATCCCCAGACCACTGTTATCTCTGAATTTACCCTTTGTAGTGATTGGAGGATAAATTTTTATTTTATTTATCTGAAAACTGCATTGTGATAAGCAAAGTGTTGGAAATAATCATGTGTTCAATGAAGCATCAGACTTTCTGGTAAGGAAAAGAAAAAAAATACAATAATTTCATATAATAATAAAAATATATATAATTTTTTTGTAGAATCAATAATTGTAATTCCTATTTCTGATATAATATATATATTTTTTTTTTCCTTCTCAAGAAAAAAAGGCAAATTTTACATGAAGGAATAGAGAATACATAAGATATCCCATGGGCCTATGTGTTTTAAGTTCTGTTTACTTGTGAAGGTACCAAGGATGGTGTCTGTCAGTGTTTTGAAGGCACATTTGAGCTCAACCAGAAAGTACCTGAGGTGACCCAATTCCAACCTCAAAATAGCACGAGTGAGAGAGGGGCTTGTTAGAGAGTGTGCAGAGCTGTACCTGCAGCTCACAAAAAGAACACAAACACATATTTATCCTCTCAGAAACCCTCATTCACGCATAGTGTCACATTATTAGCCCCCATTCTTGAGCAGTTGTGGCTGATGCCAACCTGCACTCCGTCCTCCAGGCTTCCTGGAGACAGGTCAGCAGCTACTGTGGGCCAGTAGCTCTCATTAATGAGGCAGAGATTCTGGTGGCATGAACACAAGCTGTCCTGTGTCAGCTAGCATAGCTAATGCCTCTGCTTAAATTAAAGCCATGATGCTTCCAAATAACCTCTAAAAGATATTTTCCTCTTGTTTTGTCTGCTCCTCTTTCTGCATTATTTTCCCTTTAGGCCAAGACAAGTTTCTTTCCTTTTAACAAGTCTGCTGTTTCTCCATACTGAACTTCTTCATCACACCTTGATTTTGTTTATACCAATTTGTTTACAATTGTATTTCAAAAATATATTTTAGACAAAGAAACAGAAAAAATGCATGGAATATGATGAGGACTTTAGACAGGGACTTAATATTAGGAAACTCAAATTCAGTGAAGAAAAAAGCTTGTATATAAGTCAAGAGGCATAAAAAATACAGGGTAAAAATGCAAATTATCGATTCTGGGTCCATGACTGCACATAACTCTGTGTATGGGCAGGCAAGGTGTGGGAAGCATTCAGGTAGCTCAAAACTCAAGCACAGCACAGAGGAAATCTTTCTACCAGTGCCAGGTACAGCTGAAAATCCTCACTGAGGTTTTGTGGAGCAAGTATACTACTTATTTTTATTAAGCTGAGCTTGATATTTCTCTAAGGGCTGGTCTAAAAAGAAAAAATAAAGGCAAGAAAAATCAGCTGATGAATACAGAACACACCAGTGTAAAAAAGATATCATTTATCTGAAGTGTGAAACAATCCCTCTACATACAGTTACACATATTTGTAATTGAGGTAATCTGATTTTAATTCTAACGTTTGCTAGCTCTTCATTTACAAAACAGACATATTTGCTGTCCTCTAACTCTTCAGGACAAGCAAGCAATACCAATATGTTTGAGGTGCAAGCTGGATGAGATAAAAAATTTCTACTTGTGTAATCTCAAAGATCTGACATTAGCTGATGAACCCTAGGCCACTGGTTTTAATTACTAAATAACAAAAGAAAAATTTCAGAAAACCTTTCTCAACCATTCTCTGGCTTGTAGAATTTGAATAAAATTACTAGAACTGCAGAACCAACTCTTATGAATATGGGGAGTGGGGTGGGGTGTGTGCATCTATTTTAAATTAAAATTTACAGTTTCTATCTCTAGAGGATTGAAAAGTTTTCGCTGTTATAGGGACCAGGGGCATCCACACTAGTGTGTGGTCAGTAATAACTAGACTGAAAGAATAATTTGATGTTAACTCAGTAAATATGAGCATATTTACCTCACATTTCTGCATAACAATATAGCTCATTTGAAGCTGAAAGTTTCAGTGACAGAACTACTTCAGCCAGGTCATCAACCCTTCATAAGACCTGGAAGTAAATAAGAGTGATAATTATAACTCCCCTATTGCCAACCTGTAAGTACAAATGTTGCTTGCTTTGTTCTTTTTTTGTGTTTGAAGGAGTTTTTCTGGCCACCGACATGATCAGTGATCTTTCAGTACTGGGTATTATTGGTAATAGCAGGTCAGCTAAATGGTTCATCCCCGCTTGTTTATATTGCTAAGGGAACTCCAGCGCGATCACTTCTTCTCCATCCCCAGGGAATACAAGTGCCTAGTGCCCTCACAAGTAACAGCCCTACCCTTTTCCCCACTTGCTGAAAGACACGTCCGTGACCTATTTCCATATGAAAGTCTGGTTTCTTTTGTACTCGAGAAAATACAAAGTTAAATCCTAACCAGCTGAGGATCTGTCCCAGTTGCTTATTCTGTGTTAACTACTGCCTAGCACTCCTGCTGAGGCAAAATGCCTCACCAGTACCTCCTGCAGTGGGCTATGTCTTAAAAGCACACATTAATCATTAATTAACAGATTATAATCTAAAAAATAAACTCCAAACAGCTCATTATAGTGACATTTAAATCACTCCACTCTGTTAAATAGGATGACAGTTTAGTTAATAACGATCACAATGTTCCTCTATTCTGTTGGTTTTCTGATACAGACAAAAAAAGATACTGTCAACAAATACAATTGAAATGGTCTCTTTATGAAACAAAATTAGTGCAAGCTGATTTGACTCAGGCTGGTATTGTTTCTTGAAGGATGGGAGGGGTGGCTGTGAGAACAATCTGTTTCTTTTAGGAGCCAATTCTGCACGCCTTACTGTGTAAAATAGTAATAATTGTAAAAAATACCAGTTTGGCTGAATGAGAATTGTAGGATTCAGCTGACTTCACAGTTTTAAGGGTATTCTTTCTTTTTAAGAATGATTGGTCATTGAAAATGTGAGGAGCAAACAACATTTCAGGATCTATTTTTATAGAAGGAAGCATCCTTCTGTATGATCCCCAGATGAAAAGCTGTCATCTGTCTTCTGAATAAGTTTCATCCTCCTCCCCTTCAATGGCAAGTTTTTTGAAACTGCAGAAGACTCCAAGCAATTCTTTATAATTCCCTAAATAAAGACATCAGAGTACTGGCAGAAACTGTACATGAACAGGAATAGGCAGCTGTCTCTGAGAGAAGCAAAAAAAAAAAAAAATTAAAAAGGGGGGAAAAAAGCATGCCTACCAGCTTAGTTAAAAGCTGTGAAATGTTATTATTGAGTGTATGTCAGTGATGTGTCCTTCCAGTTTTAAATGGTGCTTTTAAATGGTGCTTCAAGCAGAAGATTTCTCATTTATGGTATATTAGCCTAAGTCTATGAACTGTTCCGTGGAAAGAGTCTTACCAGTCCATCAAAGGTAATTAAAGGCAGAGAGTAAACTTCAAAGACAAAGTGCAAATTGAAATGAGGGGGGGAAAAAAAAAGAAGAAGGAGAAAAGGGAAGAAGAAAGAAAAGAAGGTTAAAAAAAAATTCATTTGGGAATATTTAAAAATACATCTATTGATAATAAACTAGTNAAAATACATCTATTGATAATAAACTAGTGAGAAGGTTTTAAGTATGACCAGAAATATAAACTATCCCCCAAGTTTTTATTCTATTTTATAGAACTGATGTAAAAATACGAATGAGGTTGCAATATTAAGTGTTACATCACATATTCTTTATGGTACCTTATTATTGGGTAAAAAATACATTCTACTAATAGCTTGGACCCTTATTGTCAAAATTGTAGCACACTCCCTTTCATTTTTTCCTTGGATTTGTTCTGTTGCAGGTCAAATGATGCATGCTTTCTGTATAGTGCTATTTCCTAAACAGCTGTGCTAAGTATTCAGTCTGCTCTGTAACAAATAAAACACCAACTTTGTCTCTGCATGTATTCGTTATTTCAGTCTTTAATTACAGGTTCAGATAATATTTCTCAAATAGCAGAGTCTAATATTATATTATTTGTTCTCAGATTTTTACCCCATTTTTTTTCTGGGAACATTCAAATACACTTGCAATAAATACAATGCAGTGGAAAATTTAAATTTTATTGTCATTATTTGAAGCATTAAGGGTATTAAAAAATCTTTAAAATAGGAATATTTGCATTAAATAAAACATTATCTTCCTCTTCCCTATCTTGGTTATCTTTCAAAACTTGTAAAACATCTTGCATAAACTATCTTCTCACATAAAGTAATAACCAGTAATAAGAATAATGATAGCCCCAATAAACATCATATTCAAAGACAACAAACCTAAAAAATTTCTATCTGAAAAATGCTAAGTTTCAGAAAACTATGAAATGCTATAATGGACTAATGGAAAACGTGATTTGTTTAACTATATGGGTTGGTAATCTCCTCTTATAACAAGCAGAAATCATCTTTGCTGTCTCTAGTCAGCTATAAAGATAAATTGCTAAAATATACTGTGAGATTAATGAGCATTTATTTACCAAGTGAGAAAGTCTTTACAGTTTTCATATTTTCAAAATCATAATGCATGGAATTGGCTTTGTACCACTGGGAATTTACGTGTTATGCTCCAAAACCTACTTCCAAGAAAAGTTCTTATCTTTTCAAGTCAGGATGGAGTTAAACAATAAATCATAATATTATTTCTTACTTATGATTCAGCAGTGGGTGAAAATCTTATTCCACCCCCCATGAG